>PISX010003022.1:0-146524 GCA_004024625.1 Mellivora capensis | reverse complement strand
GACAGAATGGGAGAAGATATTTGCAAATGACATATCAGATAAAGGGCTAGTGTCCAAAATCTATAAAGAACTTATCAAACTCAACACCCAAAGAACAAATAATCCGATCAAGAAATGGGCAGAGGACATGAACAGACATTTCTGCAAAGAAGACATCCAGATGGCCAACAGACACATGAAAAAGTGCTCCACATCACTCTGCATCAGGGAAATACAAATCAAAACCACAATGAGATATCACCTCACACCAGTCAGAATGGCTAAAATTAACAAGTCAGGAAATGACAGATGTTGGCAAGGATGCGGAGAAAGGGGAACCCTCCTAACTGTTGGTGGGAATGCAAGCTGGTGCAACCACTCTGGAAAACAGCATGGAGGTTCCTCAAAAAGTTGAAAATAGAACTACCCTATGACCCAGCAATTGCACTACTGAGTATTTACCCTAAAGATACAAATGTAGTTATCCGAAGGGGCACGTGCACCCGAATGTTTATAGCAGCAATGTCTACAATAGCCAAACTATGGAAAGAACCTAGATGCCCATCAACAGATGAATGGATAAAGAAGATGTGGTATATATACACAATGGAATACTATGAAGCCATCAAAAGAAATGAAATCTTGCCATTTGCAATGACTGTGGATGGAACTAGAGGGTATCATGCTTAGTGAAATAATGTAATTCTTATCAAAATTCTTTTTTTTAATTTTTTATTTTTTTATAAACATATAATGTATTTTTATCCCCAGAGGTACATGCCTGTGAATCATCAGGTTTACACACTTCACAGCACTAACCATAGCACATACCCTCCCCAATGTCCATTACCCCACCCCCCTCTCCCGACCCCATCCCACCAGCAACCCTCAGTTTGTTTTGTGAGATTAAGAGTCACTTATGGTTTGTCTCCCTCAGAACGAGAAATTAAGAAAACAATGCTATTTACAATTGCATCAAAAAAAATACACCTAGGAATCAATTTAACCAAGGAATTTAAAGATCTGTACATTGAGAACTGTAAGACACTGACAAAAGAAAATGAAGAAGACACAAACAAAAAGATAGTCTATGCTCATGGATTGGAAGAATTAATATGGTTAACACATTACTAAATCACTAAAATTTATTCTAAAGGATATTTATACTTTCATATTTTTAGGTTTCCATATTTTACCAACTTACAGTTTAATGTCTCACTTTCCCTTAAAAATAGCAAATAAGTTGTGTATTTATGAAAAAAATTCCCATACTATCCAGAGCATTGTTTTCTTAATTTCTCGTTCTGAGAGTTCATTGTTAGTATTGTTGGAGGAGGTCTTTGAGAGAATATAACCAGCCACTGATCCATCTGTTCAGATTTTCTATTTCTTCATAATTCAGTCTTGGTAGGTTGTGTGTTTCTTGGAATTTACTCATTTTTTTCTGAACTAATTTGTTGGTATAGTCTCTTACAATCTTTTCTATTTGTGTGGTATAGTAGTTATGTATCATCTTTCATTTCTAATATTCTAATATTATTTATTTGAGTCCTCTTTCTTGGTAAGTCTTGCTAAAGATTTGTTTATTTTGTTTATCTTTTAAAAACCAGCTCTTAGGGGTTCCTGACTGGCTCAGTTGGTAGAGCATGCAACTTGATCTTAGGGTTGTGACCTCAAGCCCTACATTGAGCATAGAGATAACTTAAAAATAAACTTAAAAAAAATTAAAACCATCTCTTAGTTTCATTGATCTTTTCTATTGTCCTGGACCTTTTTATTTAATTCATTTTCTCTCTGATCTTTGTATTTCCTTCCTTCTACTAACTTTGGGTTTAGTTTTGTTTTTGTTTTTGTTTTTCAGTTTCTTGAAGTATGAAGTTAGGTTGTTTATTGAGCTCTTTTTTCTTAATGTGGGCATTTATTACTATGAAATTCCCTCTTACAACTACTTTTTCTGTATCTGATATGTTTTGGTATGTTGTATTTTCATTTTTATTTGTCTTAAGGTATTTTATTTCTCTTGATTTCTTCTTGACCCATTTGTTCTTCAGTAGCATGTTGTTTCATCTCCACATATTTGTGGGTTTTTTTTTTTTTACCAGTTTGCTTATTGTAATTGATTTCTAGTTTTATACCACTGTGTTGGAAAAGATGTCTAATACAATATCAATATTCTTAAATTTATTAAGACTTATTTTGTGACCTAACATATGATCTATCCTTGAAAATGCTCCATGTGCGCCTGAGAAAAGTGTGATTCAGCTGCTCTTAGATGGAATGTTCTGAAAGTATCTAAGTCCATCTAGTCTAATGGGTCATTTGAGTCCACTGTTTCCTTGTTAATTTTATGTCTTCATTATCTATTGTTGAAAATGGGATATCAAAGTTCCCTACTGTTATTGTATTGCTGTCAATTTCTCCTTTCATGCCCATTAATATTTGCTTTATGTATAGTTATGTGCTCCTATGTTGGGTGCAAAAATGTTTATAACTATTATATCCTTAGGTTGGATTGACCCCTTTATCATTGTGCAATGCCCTTTGTGTCTTATTACAGTGTTTGTTTTAAATTCTATTTTGTCTGATATTAACATAGCTACCCCCACTTTCCTTTGGCTTCCATTTGCATGAAATATCTTTTTCCATCCCTTCACTTTCAGTCTGTTTGTGTACTTAAAGCTAAAACAAGTCTCTGGTAGGGCACTGTACAGATGGTTTTGTTTTTTAATCCATTCAGCCACTCTATGTCTTTTGATTGGAGAATTTAGTCCCTTTATATTTAAAGTAATTATTGATAGGTATGGACTTACTATTGCCATTTTGTTACTTGTCTTCTGGCAATTTGGGAATTCCTTTGTTCTTTTCTTCTTCTGTTGCTCTGTTGCTTTGTGAGTTGATGATTTTCCACAGAGGTATGCTTAGATTCCTTTCTCTTTATCTTTTGTGTATCTAGTAAGGGTTTAGGTTCATGATTATGAGGCTTACATAAAACATCTTATATTTATAACAGTTTATTTTGAGCTAACAACTTTGACTACACACTAAAGCTCTACATATTTTACTCTCTCCTCTGACATTTTATGGTTTTGATGTCACGATTTACATCTTTTTACCCTGCATTCACTAACAAGTTATTAGAGTTATAGTTATTTTTATTACTTTTGCCTTTTAACCTTCATACGTGATTTATAAATGATTTGCCCAATGCATTACACTGATAGAGTATTCTGAATTTATCTCTATGTTTAACTAGACCAGTGAAATTTATACTTTCAGATGTTTTCCTGTTACTAATTAGTGTCCTTTTATTTCAGTTTGGAGTCTCTTTAACATTTCTTGTAATGCCAGTGCTGAATTCCTTCTGTGTTTCCTTGTCTAGAAAACTTTTCAGGGTGCCAGGATGGTTCTGTTGGTTGGGCCTCTGACTCTTGGTTTCAGCTGGGGTCATGATCTCAAGGTTTTTGGATCAAGCCCCTTACCAGGCTCTGTGCTCTCAGTGGGGAGTCTGCTTTTCTCTCTCCCCCACCACTCTCCCTGCTCTTGCATACATAGGCACATGCTCGCTCTTTCCCTCTCTTTCTCTCAAATAAATAAATCTTTAAAAACAAAACAAAACTCTTCATTTCTCTTCCAGTTCTGAAGGACAGTCTTCCAACCAGGTAGAGTTCTGGTTGGTATTTTTTCTCTTTCAACACTTAGAATATATCATGATACTCCCTTTAGTCCTCCAAAATTTCTGCTGAAAAAAATCTGCAGATAGATTCTCTGTGTTGGTTTCTGTACTTCAGCTACTACAGCCACTTCTCTCAATCTGATGAAATGGTTGGGAGTAGGAGATAAACTTTGTTTAGCTTGGCCTGGGACAGAGGGGTGGAGCTCTTTATTTTCTCTTAAACCTTTGTGATTATCCTCTTTGTTCTCAGTGGCTTCTAGGAGTTGAGGGCGTGTCAAGTCCTGTCAGCATCCCAAAGGGGAGGATCTTGGTCAGCACCTAGAGGCAAGCTGAATGAAGCCAGACCTTTTAGGCAACAGCTTTTAAAGTATGCAAATAGGCCTTTTTCAAGGAAAGACTAAGAGATGGTCATTTCTGGGAGCCATCAGTTAAGAACTGTTTCTTTAGGTTCATCTAGGTGGCTCAGTCATTAAGCTTCTGCCTTCAAGTCAGGTCATGATCCGATGGTCCTGTGATAAAGCCCTACATCAGGCTCCCTGCTAGGTGGGGAGTCTGCTTCTCCCTCTCCCACTCTCCCTACTTGTGTTTGCTCTCTCTCTCTGTGTCTCTCTCTGTCAAATAAATAAATAAAATCTTAAAAAAAAAACAAACCTGTTTCTGTGTTGGCTAAGGTTCTGTGGAACTCACAGACATAACACTGCTGACCACCAGTGCCGGGTGATCAAGGAGGTTGTACCCTGGGCAGGAGCCCAGAAGCTGGGGGCACCAGCTATGTGCACAGCCTCTTCCCAGGAGGCCCCAGCATCCAGGAGCAGAGCAGAGGGAGAATGCAGTGATGGCATTTCCTGACCTCAACATCCTGCAGAGGGTCACAGTCAGACTCCAGATGTGTCCCACTCCCCACCCTGCTGACAATCACAGTTTATTCTCTATAATTGTGAGTCTGTTTCTGCTTGTTTGTTTTTTAGATTCCACATATAAGTGTAATGATACAGTATTTGTCTTTCCTTGTCTGACTTATTTCACATAGCATAATACTTTCTAGATCCATCCATGTCGCCAATGGCAAGAGCTTATTCTCTTGTATGGCTGAGTAATATCACATCATATAGATAAATCATATCTTTATTCATTCATCTCTTAATTATCATTGTAAATAATGCTGCAATATATACAGAGTTGTGTTTGGTTTTTTTTTTAAGATTGATTGATTGATTTTAGAGAAAGAAAGCAACTGGAGTAAAGGGCAGAGGGCGGGCTCCCCATTGAATGTGGAGCCCAGGCCCCTGAGCTCATGACCTGAGCTGAAATCAAGAGCCAGAGGCTCAACTGACTGAGCCACCCAGGTGCCCCAGCATCTTTCTTTTCAAATTAATGTTTTTGTTTTCTTTGGGTAAATACCCAGTAGTGAAATTATGGGGTAATTCCATATTCTTGTGGTAATTCTATTTTTAATTTTTTTGAGGAACCTCCATACTGTTTTCCCCAGTGGTGGCACCAATATTCCAGACATTCTAGAGAGTTAATAAGGGAAATGATGGCACTGGGCTCTATCCACTGCATTCCAGCAGCTGTCGATTTGTTCTGTCACGGGTGATGTTACTTTGGTCAGTTAAGTGGAGAAATATCTCACTGTAAAATTATGCTTTTCCCTTATAATTCATATTTATTTTGTGGTGAGATCTTCTGAAACTATGTAAATATCTCATTACTTACCCAACTTTATTCCAGTAGTTTAAGAATATTAATATTTCTTGCCTGAATTATTATTCTGATGGTTCCTAAATAGTGATTTTCTTATTTCATCATTTCTTCTTTATTTACCACTTAGCATTTTACCATAAGGAAAAATGTTTATTTCTCTCTCTCCTGATTTATTTCTTTATTTATTTTTCTCTCTCCTGATTTATTTCTTCATTTATATTTATTTCAGTGTTGGCTCATGGAATCCTTTTTTTATTCAGTGGAATGCAATTATTTATTATCATTATTTTCGTTCTTAATTTGCCCCAGGTATATCTAGTGGAAGCCCCTTCATACTGGTTCCTTTGCGCTTTTGACATGTCCCCATCATTCTTTTTTTTTTTTTTTTGAGATTTACTTTTATTTATTTCAGAGAGAGAGAGAGATAGCTGGGGGAAGTAGCAGAGGGAGGTGGCAAGAGACATTCAAGTGGACTCTGAGCTGAGTGCAGAGCTGGATGCAGCACTTGATCTCACGACCCATGAGATTACAACCTGAGCCGAAACCAAGAACTGGGTGCTTAAACAACTGCACCACTGAGGCCCACGCCCACCCCCACCCCATCATTCTTTTAACTCCCTAACTTTTGGCCACAATAAAATGTTCCAGCCTCATCTTGTATTTTTTCTGCCCCAGCCCTAGAATTAGCCATTTCTCCTTTTAGTGAAGAATGGTATTTGGAAACCAAGGTCTAAGTATGCAAGATATGCTCATTGCTATCAAGGATATTGCTGCTCCAAGGCAGATTCAGTGGACGGAGCTAGGAATTACATACACATCTACACACACACTCCTATGGACTGAACCGTGTCCCTGCCAGATTCACACGTTGGAGCTCTGCTCCTCAGTAAGTTTATAACTGAAGATGGAGCCTTCAGGAGGTAGTTGGGGTTAGATGAAGTCGTGAGAGTGGGGCCCTCATGATGAGATTCATGGTTTTATAAGAAGAGGAAGAGGACGAGGATCTCTTTCTTCACCAAGAAGACTTCCTTGCAAGCCAGGAAGAGGGCTTTCGGCAGGCAGGAAATGAATTGGCCAGCATTGATCTTGGACTTCCCGGTTCCAGAACTATGAAAAATAAATGTGTGCTGATTGAGACTTAGTCTGTGGTATTTTGTTACAAGCTTGAACAGACTAGTAAACATGCACATATACGTATCTATATTTAATTATTCTTTTTATGTGGAAGACCGTAAGTTCATAAAAACATCTCCAATTCCCTTCCAACAACCAACTGTTCCTTGTAGTTTTCCCTTCTCTGACAGTGAAAATGTATGATTCCCTCTCTGACAGTGAAAAACCTAGTTCCTCCTGTCTTTAATATTTTTATGTATTTACTCAATCTCCTTATGTAACCAATCTTTTGACCCCATACATGGATCTCACTTGGCCACCTCTCCCTTTGTCTACAACTTCCTGACAAGCCGCCTTTCTGCTCAATCTCCCTCTTTGCCTGGGTCTGACTCATGGCTCTTTGACTGAATTAATTCAGAAGCAAGAGAGCTTATATTATTTTAAAAATGTCTCTTAACTTATTTTGAAATAGAAGTTCAGTTCTCTTCTGTGAATAAGATTTTGACATGTTTATGGCTCAAGAAAGATGTTATTTTGCTCCTTATTTTTTCTTTTCTTATAAGAATTTATCTTATAAGGGATTTGACCTTGATGTTTTCTTATTGCTAGTTTTTTATGTGAAATTAGTTTTCCTGAAATTTTAGACAGAATCATAATTCAGAGTGGGGTTAAAAAAATATAGTGGCTTGCTTTCTTAGATTTCCTTTCCCCCTACATTATCTGGGCCTTTTCTTCCTTTCTCTTTATTTTATTTATTTTTTATTTATTTATTTTTATTTATTTATTTGACAGATGGAGATCACAAGTAGGCAGAGAAGCAGGCAGAGAGAGAGGAAGGGAAGCAGGCTCCCTGCTGAGCAGAGAGCCCGATGCAGGGCTCCATCCCAGGACCCTGGGATCATGACCTGAAGGCAGAGGTTTTAACCCACTGAGCCACCCAGTTGCCCCTTCCTTTCTCTTTATTATCCTTGTCCCATAAAATTTTGATTTCACTCTTGGGGCCTTCTCCTCAGTGTGGGTCCTATTCCGGAAGGGATTCTTGGAGAGTCAGTTTTGAGAGTTAATGGAGACAAGGAGTTCCAGACCTTTCTGTCTTTACCTTGGACTCCTTGGGCTTTCCTACCACTGGGTTAGGCAAAACTTCTCAGTTTCAGCTGCTGTTCTTAAGTGAGAGCATCACACTTTCCAGGGAATACTATTTGCTATTTTGGGGTTCACCTGCTGTTGGCTTGTCAGATAACTCATTGTTTCCATCTGCATTCTCTCACACATGTTACAGTGCCCTGCTGCTCTTGGGTATTGGTGGGTTGCCCTCACTGCTTGCATTTTTACAGCTCATGGGGATACCTTGTCCTTTAGTTTTCCCCTGTAAATATTATACATGGGTTTTTGATTTTTCTATTAGTTGGAAAGAGTATTATTGGAAAGAGTAAAAAATTATGCCATCATTATACATTCTTTTTCACGTTTCTGTATCCTTTTCAAATTTTCCTATTTAGTTTGTGCAAGAGCCAGATGAATAGTTGCAAATGATTATAGATTAGGGTCAACTTAATCAGGCGGTGATGCTAATCACGGCTGCATTTCTGGAGAGAGCATCTTTATGGGAGCATATCAACATGGGCTTTGGCTCCTGGTGTGTGACTCTTGGCCATTTCCCTGCCTGCCACTCCTATCAGAAAAGATAATCAGAAGAAGTTTGCCTTTACATGGCATGAATAATAGTATTAACTTGACTTTCTTGTCTCAGAGCCATGTCCTATCTCCTGCTCTCTAATATAATATAGTCGGGGGCACCTGGGTGGCTCAGTGAGTTAAAGCCTCTGCCTTCGACTCCCAGGGTCCTGGGATCGAGCGCCGAATCGAGCTTTCTGCTCAGCAGGGAGCCTGCTTCCTCCTCTCTCTCTGCCTGCCTCTCTGCCTACTTGTGATCTCTGTCTGTCAAATAAATAAATAAAATATTTAAAATATATATATATATATATATAATCGGAATGAGCTTGATCATTCTGTTATCCCACAGAACACCATGCTGGCTCTTGACATTGGTGTTGTTTTTCTGTATGCATCTGGAGGAAGGCATTAGAAAGCACTCTAGGTCCCTTGATATGATGCCTTTATGCTAGAGGGTGGGAGTTCCAACATGCTTGGTACATCAATGAAATTACTAGGGTCTTGTAGTCTGAGGCACATTGGGATATTTGCTTCTAAATGATACAGGTTGCTGTATCTTGCATTGCCCACCACAAAGGAAGGGCGCAGTCTGTGGGCCTCTGGATTTCAGAGTATCCTATATGACGTTTGTCTGGGCTGGTCTGACTCACGCATTGGGTAACCCGTAAGATTGCATATTTTGGGTGGGGCTTAGTACAAGAAGTCTTGGTGGAGGTCCAGGCTTTATTTCCAACTGCCCCACCAACTGCACTATAAAACCCAACAGACCTAAAATTATTATAAGTGTCTGTGGCAGACAGAGACATTATGAAACTTCTGGCAAGCTCCAGTAGGAGACCCCAGGGCAGGGCCATACCCTCTTCTATGGACAACTATTCTTGATTTGCCTACTTGCTACTGAGCCCTAGCAGAGATAGAATGTCTGACTCTGGGACACCAAGTAATTATGCCACCTGAATCACTCTCCTTGAACTAAATCTTAATTACTTGACTAAACGGTAACATTGGCCACAGAGCAGTATGTCATTGCAGGCCTGAAGATGTCTAGAAGGCATGAGAATTTTCATTATGTATCACTGTCCAAAGCACCACCCCATAACTTAGTGGGTTAAAACAATGACTTATTGTTTCTAATAACTATGGGTTAGGAATTCAGGAAGGACTTGGCTGGGCAGCTCATCTGCCCCCTGTTGTGTTCCATGTTATGAGGTCACCAACTTGGTTGGGCTGGATAGTTCAAAAGGTTCTCACTCATATGCCTGGCTTTATGGGACTCCCCTCCACGGTGACTGTCTTGACACATGGCTGGTTTGGGTTTCTGCACAGCACCATGGTCTGTCAGGGTAGCTGGACTTCTTACATGGCAGCTGACTTCCAAGAGAGAAGAGGGACTGCCAGTTCTCCTCAGTACGGGGCCCAGAAAGGTGTCCCTGATGCTGCATTCCATTGGTCAAAGTCAGTCAGAAGGCCAAGTCAGACTCATGGGAGAAAGGAAATAGACTCTGCTTCCTGAGGAGAGAAACAGCATAGAATTGTGGCCACTCCAGCAAGTAAATGATATGAACAGGTGTCTCAGATTCCCATGTTTTGTTTTGTTTTTTATCATCAGCTATTGCCACAGTTAGCTTAAACAAACAAACAAAACTATGAAGCTCAAACCTGCGATGGTTTCTTCTCTTGGATTGGCAGGTTGGCTGAGGGCTGACTGACTGGGGTTGAACCTGGTGAGGTTAATTCGGTTCACCTTTACATGTCTCTCCTCTGCCTTCTGGGGACAGTGACCTAGCCAGGTATATTGTTTTCATGGTGATTTCAGAAGTGAAAGAGTTTAAGTAGGAATGGAAAGGGTCTTGAGTCCAAATAGACACATCACTTCTGCTTTGTTCCATTGGCCCAATGAGTCACATAGCCAAATGTGTTGACAAGGTGCTGAAAAGCTGCATGACAAATGGATGGATACAGGGAAGGGTGAACAATTGGGGTAAATAATGCAATTTACAACAGCACTTGAAAAGCAGTGATTGAATGTGAGGTGGAAGATGTAGGTACAAACCAGTTCTTGTAGTTCCTAAGAAATTTGAATGCTATTCCATATAGAGGGTTTAAAAAAATTTTTTTAATATGCCTCAGTTTATCTTAAAAAAATTTTTTTGAGGATTAGATTCTTGTGTTTTATTTTACCCTTTCTAAATAACATTTTTTTCCAATTATATAAATAATGTGTTACATATATAACCTGTAATATATAATTTTTATGTAGTAATAAATATATTTATTGCAGAGAATCTGGAAAATTCAAACAAGCACAAAAACACAAAGAAGGTGGCTTTCCATACATAATGCTAACAGTGTCCTAATGAGATGCTAGTGTCTCCAGGCGACCCATACTATCGTTGTCTTGTCTCCAACATTGGTAGCTTACCATCATTTTTCTATTTTTATTTTTTTTAAAGATTTTAGGTAGCTTACCATCATTAAAAAAAAATTTTTTTTAAGTAATCTTTGTACCCAACATGGGGCTGGAACTTTTGACCCCAAGATCAGGAGTTGTATGCTCTACTGACTGAGCCAGCCAGGAGCCCCCTCCTTCCCCCCCATATAGAGGGTTGTAAGCAGGGAAGAACTGGACTCTGAAGGCCTGATCATCTTTATCTCCTACTTTCTCTTCAGAGACAACACTTCTCACTTGACGCTCCACGAATGAGGTACCAGCAGTTCTGTTTCTCATTGACAGCTCAGGCTGAGGTAGCTTACAAACTCACTCATTCATCGATCTCTAAGTCAGAGTCTACTTTCTCAGGGGAACTTCGCTCGAATCCCTCAGAAAGACTTAGGATTGCCTTCTCGCAGCGCACCTGGTAGAAACATCTTCATTACAGTCATTATCACGTAATTGTTAGTTTACACAGTGATAATAGCCACGACTGGTGGAGAACCTTCCCTGTAATGACATTTCATGTCTATAATTTCTAAACCTATGACGGCTCTGCTAATTAGTTGTCTTGTGCTGTGAAACAAATTACCGCAAACAGCGTTCATGTGTTAGCGGCTCCTGGTTCTGTGGATCAGCTCATAGTTCCAGCGTGCCAAGGATGGATAGTCCCACTCAAGGCTGAAATCAAAGGTGGCAGCTGAACCCTTCTCTGGAAGCACTGGAGAAAGTTTTGCTTCCAAGCCCAATCTTGTCGTTGCCAGAATTGACAGGTTCAGTTGGGGCTCTGGACTCCTGGCTGGGCCTCGGACAGGGGCTCCTCTCAGCCTACCAAGCCTGCCTGCATTCCTCACCTCATGGTCCTTTCGATCTTCAAGCCAGCCATGGTGCACTGAATCTTTTTTGTGCTTTAGATCTGTGTCTGCCATCTACACCCCAATCTAAAGGCTCATGTGATTAAGCCAGACCCACCCATATCATCTCCTCCTCTGCAAAAGTCCTTTTGCCATATACTCCCAGGAGTGACACACCGTCACTCACAGTGCCAGGCACTCTACAGATCATGTTTACCAGGGGGCAGGGATCTTGGTGACATCTCTGAAGTCTCTCACACCCACTAAGCATTATTTTTCTTGTTTATGTCAGCTCGTCAATATCCCTGAATTTATCTGAAATGGATCATTTGGTTTTTTCATTTTTCTTCAGGCTGTTTTTAGATTTCTCTAAATTGGGAATCTAGCACCACTGCCAAGAACTAAACTGTATTCCCTCCAGATTCATCTGTTGGAGCCCTAACACCCAATGTGTTCATATGTGGAGATGGGAAATTAGTTTTAGATGGAGTCATAAGGGTGGGGCCCTCGTGATGAATTAGTGTCCTTTTAAGAGGCACCAGACACCTTGCTTCCTCTGTCTCTCCGTGGGACACACATCGAGGAAGGGCCATGTGAGGACACAGGGTGCAGGCATCGTCTGGAACCAAAGGCCAATGCTCTCATCTCCTGCACAGCCCCTGCTGGTACCATGATGTTGCACTTCCAGTCTCTAAAACTGTGAGAAATAAATTCCTATTGTTTAAGTTACCCAGTCTACGGTGTTGTGTTGTGATGGCAGCCTGAGCCGAGACAACAATACAGTGAGCATCAGTAAGGTCAACAGTGACGAAACTGAAGCTGACTTCCCTTTCTAGGACAGTGTTCTCATTCTGTATTTGTCTAAGTGAGCCAGTCATTAACTTTTAAGGGCATTTAAAAATATTTTTAAATATTGAGATAAAATACATAAAAGGACATAGCTCTTATGTCTATAGCTCCAGGACTTTTTTTAAAAAAAGATTTTACTTATTTACTTGACAGAGATCACAAGTAGGCAGAGAGGCAGGCAGATAGAGAGGAGGAAGCGGGCTCCCTGCTGAGCAGAGAGCCTGATGCGGGGCTCGATCCCAGGACCCCGAGATCATGACCTGAGCTGAAGGCAGAGGTTCAACCCACTAAGCCACTCAGGCGCCCCTAACTCCAGGATTTTTTTTGAAAAGATCTATTTATTTATTTTTGAGAGAGAGAGAGAGAGAGAGATTTAGTCCTCAAGCAGACTCCCACCGGGCATGGAGCCCAATGGGGGTCTCAATCCCAGGACCCTGAGATCATGATCTGAACTAAAACCAAAACTGACTGAGCCACCCAGGCACCCCGATAGTATATTTTTTTAATTCTCTTGGGAATAGACTCTGTTTAAATCCCCGTTTTGAGTTATTTATGGTATGTGCCTATGATTGGAGCTACTGGGCCATGTGGGAATGCTGCACTGAGCTTTAGGAGGCATTGTTTTCCACAGCAGCTGTATGGTTGTATGCTCCCACCAAGAATGGACAATCCGATTTCTCCACCTCCCTGCCAACACTGGTTATTTTCCGTGTTCTTTGGTTATCATTCTTATAGGTGTGGAGTGATAACTCAGGGTGGTTTTGATTTGCATTTGCCTAGCAACTGATGACATGAAATATTCTCTCATGTGCTTATTAGCTGTTTGCATCTCTTCCTTGGAGAAGTATCTATTCACGTCCCTTGCCTACTTTTTAATTGAGTCATTTGTGTTCTTGTTGTTGTGGGAGTTCTTTTTCTTCTGGCTGTTAAAAGGATCTCATTCTTGGGGCACCTGGGTGGCTAAGTGGGTTAAAGCCTCTGCCTTCAGCTCAGGTCATGATCCCAGGGTCATGGGATTGAGCCCCACATCGGGCTCTCTGCTCAGCAGGGAGCCTGCTTCCTCCTCTCTCTGCCTGCCTCTCTGCCTACTTGTGATCTCTGTCAAATAAATAAATAAAATCTTTCAAAAAAAAATCTCATTCTTTACTTCGACTTCCTTATTTTCCCACATCAAAATCATTCTTGAGTCTGAGATTCTATTTTCTGAAAACCACTTCAATCTCTCCTTTTTTCTCATCCCCTTTGCTTCTGAAGACCACTGGCTCTCATGTGGGTTAATCCAGTCACTCCTGACCTGGTTTTCCTGCCTCCAGGTGGATGTTCTTGCTCTGGTCCGTACTCTGCAAACGCTGTGGCTGGAACTTTCCGAAGTACCACCGGGGTTATGTCATCATCCTGCTATTGACCCTTCAGCACCTATCATTGTTTCAGAATAAAAATGTAAATAAAAAACATACCTTAAGGGGTGCCTGGGTGGCTCAGGTCATGATCTCAGGGTCCTGGGATCGAGCTCTGCAAGGGGCTCCTTGCTCGTTGGGAAGCCTGCTTCCCCCTCTCCCACTCTCCCTGCTTGTGTTCCCTCTCTCACTGTGTCTCTGTCAAATAAATAAATAAAATCTTTTTAAAAAATAACTTGAGATGCTTTATGATCCGGCCCTTCTTTTCTCCTCTCAATTCCTCTTAACACTCTACCCTCTAAACCTATGCTTCAACCACACTTAGCATACTGGCACAGATGCCAGGACAAGACCCTTTAACTTGGCTCTAGGTCTTAGATGATTTCCCTCTCTGCCTAGAATGCTGTCCCCAGCTCCTTTACCCCTTGCTAACTCCTGCTCTACCTTCAGGTCTCAGCTAGGATATCTCTTCCTCTCCAAATCCATCCCTGATCCCTCTTGACACAAGGTACCTCTCTTTCGTGCTCCCAGAGTTCCCAGTACCAGCTCTTGAGTATCTGTCATGGACAGACACGGTGTATTACTCTGAGGACAGGCAGTGTGTATTTCTTTGAACAAACACGGTGCCTGGGGCAAAGTGGATGCTTAATGAATATTCATAGGACAGATGATCTCTGTTCAATTTGCATACATTAGATATATAACAAAAGCACAAGGCACGGCCACCATTAAGACAATACAATGCAACGCAAAGAAGAACGTGGTATTAAATATACTGAAATATCACAATATCCTGTCCCCAAACTCTGCCATCTGATTGGCTGAACAGTCCTTTAGGAAGTAGCCCCTCAGCCAGCCTCTTAATCCCTGCGCATGGAGTCCCCCTGCGGTTAGGCAGTCACGTGAATTGAAGTTTTGTTTTGAAAACTTTGCGGAGGGAGTGGGGAGTTGCTGTAGTTATGTACGAACTTGTTTTTCATACCTGGCAAGACGGATTTGCTCAGGATGATCCATTGCAAAAAGAGAGAGGCTAAGGAACCAGGGGTATTTTTTTGTTTGTTTTTGTTTTTATAAGAAAAATAACAAAGTCAATGGTAGCTTTGAATTTACAATTTATAGGGTCAGGGCTTTCTCTCCGTAGGATATATTGAGTTCTTTCTGTTTCTCTTCTTTTATATTCATCTCGTTATTAATAATTTACGTCTTACATTTTCCCTTGTCGGACCTTCACCTCTTTTTTTCAAAAGGGTTATACCGAGAGAAAGGAGACCAAGTGTCATGTATGAATTCAGAGTACTGTTGGTGCACCTGATCCATAATTAAAATGTAAAATTATGTACATATTGCTGGATACATGAGAGATCTACCAACATCGGCTAATTAGATCTCTGAGACTAACTCAGGAGAGCGAGCCTTTCCTTACCGTTGAGACCCCCAAACCTACGTGGGACCAGAGCTGCATTCTCTCTTAACCGGTGGTATGGGGCGCAGTCCCGGATCTTGTAGTTGTGTGCCACAGACTTTCTACTTGCATCATGTGCTCTTCTCATAGCCTCCCTTGTTAAATGCCTTTATTAAACAGCAGTAGAATTAAATTGTATAAAACCGTTTTAGTTGGAGAATTTAAGTCTTTGAGAGTGTTAGGACAAAGACTAGAGTTTAGGACCAGCAAGGATAAAGAGTGCCCCTTGTTCCCCTTCACCATTTTAGGGAAGAATAGCAACTCTTGATACCTCCGCCGCAGAACTGGGGCTAAGGAGTCCCCAGAGCGGAGAAGAGGAGAACCTGTTAGCTATTTGCAGAGTTACTTAAATGTCTGCCCCGAGCACCCAGAGAACGATACATGCCGAAGCCCGCGTGAGCGGTCTGTGCAGAAGCAGGGTTGAGAGGACAATGATGAGCCCTGACTCCCCGTCACTAAAGCGAGTCTTCGGTGTAGTTATTTTTTCTGCCAGTAGAGGGAGACGGGATTCCACCGCATGGACGCTGCACTTCCTCTTCATCCGGTAGAGGGCGGTGTCGGCCACACCGACGCGGCTGCTCCCTTAGAATCCTCGCCCGGTTCCACGCGTGGGGAAAGCTGAACTTGCTTGGCGCCAAGCTCTTGTCGGACGCTGGGCCCGACAGCTAGGAACGGAACACACCGGTGAGAACTCGAAGAAACCCCGCTGACGGGCCACATTCCACATCATGGTCAACTCATTTGCTTTGCTCCTGGAGCTTCTGTTAACTTTTAACAGGTGGTTGGGACTGTATTTGGAGGACTGCTTTTGCCCCCCAAAGCTGCCTGGCAAGTGATTGGTGAAGGTTGGCACCAAACACCTGACTTTGATAAAATCAAGTTAAAATCACGCTTGTTAGTACTCAGTTTATCTCAGGTTTATCTAATGCTTCGCTTTTTTTTTTTTTTTTTTTAATGCAGAGTGTAAGAAAAATACACATCGGTAAAACGGTAATCCCCCCCCCTTTTTTTTAAAGATATTAAACTGGGATCAGTGAGGAAGCAATGTCCAGTAAAGGGTGTGCTGCTAGGCTCAAAAGACCCGGGTCTTCTCAAACCCTAGGATCTGCAATGTTAGCGCTGTGTGACTGTCAAATAAACCACCTACTTTCCCTTTCTTCATCTGTAAAATGGAAACAAGAAGTCCTTTTTCACTCACAGGACTGTGTGAGGCTCACATGAAGGCACACACCTGGAAATTTTCTGTAAATGGAAGTGTTATACAAATGTAAAATATTACTGAAGTACAATTTATTTCTCTGAACTTAATAGAATGTTTGGGGGGAATGATAAATGTTAATTGTAAAACAATTCAAACGACACTCAAAACTTCAGAAAGGAAAGTAAGTTGCTTGAAATTCCACTATCAAGAACTTACTGTCGTTAGTATCTGAACAGGCCTCCAGGCATCTCTATATGCATATGTATGTAAAGAGTTGTTAAAAAATTAAATCAAATTATACATTCTATTACTTAAATGCCTTTTCCCCACTCGCCATTGCATAGCGTAGCTAGCATTCGTTGATCTTTAACAACGTGTCAAGGATTGTCTAAGGCTTTTACGTGGAATCCTTACTTAATCTCACAGCAATGGCATTGAGTATGCATTTTTATTGTAAAGACAGGGAGCCGAGGTTCAGAGATGTGAAAGAGATATTTCCCATTCCTGAAATTTTACGGAATTTTACAGCTAACATATTTGCTTCTGCTTACAGCTTTTCCCACTTTTATTATTATCTCTTTAGCACCTGTTTGTTAGACAGTAGCAAAATTAAGAAGGCCGCTTGTTTAAAAATATCAGTTGTCACACCTACAGATCTCCGGGGAAAGAGACCCAGGAGCTGGGAATTTTTAAACAAGCTCTCCTACCAGGTTGTTATGTGTACAGTCATGTCTGAGAACCACAACCTTGGTTTAAATTCCTAGGTTGGGCTTACTGGATTGATTTTGAATTTGAGACACCATGCCAAACTGCCTTCCAGAAATGTCATACCAGTTTACATTCCCACAAACAGTGTTTGACTAATTTGGTCTCTTCTGTTTGGGTCTCTCTGTTTTCTACAATATTAACTTGTAAATTACTTCTTAGTTGGCCATCAGGACAGTAACCTACTTGTAGGCTACTTTGTGTGTGTGTGTGTGCATGCACATGTGTATTCTAAAGTTGGAAGTCAAGGTCGAGCACTTTCCTTCAAGCACTCGCTAATCCTTTTGTGGTTCTCGGGACCCTATCTGCATATTCTGTTCCTGATACCCAGTCTGTGTCTCTCATCACTTCTGCACCCTCCCTTCTGCCCTGCTCCTTGTCTGGTCTCCAAGCCATCGTCTTCAGGGCAATAAAACCTATTTTTCCAAAATTATGCTGGATACATGAAGGCATAAATTCTGCATAGTCTTTACAGATGGAAAACAAATTCTGGTTCTATCCACAAGAAGTCAGCTACAATCTATCCTCTACCCCTTGAATCTTCCTCCTTTATCCTGTTCTTAGTTCCAGAATCTTTCTGCCTAATTCTCCAAAAAGTCTTGACCCTCCAGCCTCCCTGCGTCAAAACTAAAATCCCTCCCCCTTGGCCACATGAGCATTATTCCTGAACTAGACCCCAGATTTTATAAAGCAAGATTTTGCTCAGATTGAAGTTCTAAATACAACTCTTTTTCTCTTTTTCAAAAATTATCTTCCTCCTACCTGGAGACTGGATTTCTTTTAATTATTTTGTCTTTGAAGTAAAGAGCTGTTTTCTCACCCAAAGGAGACAGAATGACTGACTTTCTTCCCCCCCTTCTTCTTCTTACTAATTCATTGACAACCCTTAACAGTTAAGCTATAGACATTTAACAAGTTTATATGCAGACCTAAGAGGTCATGTACTCTGGAATATTCAGTGGGAGGATGAATCATCTCAGACAATATAAAGTTTACATTATTCAGTTATAACAATAATTATTTCTAATTGTCTATAACTTTAAAGAAACTTCAAATAAGTGCACAGGAAAAAAGCCATATAAAATTGGAATGGGTAGATTAGCTGTACTTAATGTTGCCCAAAATGAATATGAAAATGTTTTCTTCCAAGTGCATTTGTTCAAGCAGGAGCTTGCATTCTAATAAGATTTCTGAACCAAATCATTCCATAGAACATTTCGGTTCAGAGGATTTTTTAGTCCCTGAGCGAGAACCTTAATATGAAAGGAAAATGGGATAATACGAGCAGAAAGTTGGGCTGGGATCTGAAAACTGGCCTCTGAGTAGTTGTTTCTTCTTGGAGCTGTTTCTACGCGCCCCATAAAGATAATGATTTGAAATTCCAGATATCTATTGAAGATATAACATAAAAATCTGAAGAAATAAAAGAAGTGCATTATTTCCATTTTACAGAGAAACAGTTTTGCAACAGTGATTTAGATGAAAACTATATGTACCTCCATTTGGTAATTTAAATCATGTGTCAGATTTCCTCAAAGTGAGGTCACATGCACACAGGAACGCTAGTAAGGCCCAGGGAAAATAAGTACTAGTCTATGATTTCTAATTTTGCTACTTTTATTTTTCAACATTTAGCAAACACCAGTCCGGCTTAATTCTGGCATGGTCCCAACTTTGAGAACATAGAATTCGGAGGAGCCCAGAATTGTTTCAGAAACGTGGCTACGTCATCTTCATACCCATAACGTTTCGGACTGAAAATTCTGGCAGAACACCTCCCAAACATTAACTTGATAAAAAATCACAACCTCCTTCAGGAACTGTGGACTGTATTTTGGTTTCAGAAGAGAAAACCAAAACCTTTTGAGCTGTCTCCACTTACTGTCTTCCCTGAGAAAACAATCCATTGTTCTGCCTTTACAAAGGACTAATTTGACTAATTTTTTCCCCTTGCTTGGCAGAACCTTTTATTGAACTGATTGAAATGACCAGATGTTTTGGCAGCTTGTGTAGACATAATCTAAGAGATTCAGTAATTGACTTAAGTAAACGTATCAAGATGTGGATTGGCAATAGTATCAGGGATCCTCTGTTGTGTGATGACTTCAAATCCCTTTTAAAAACGCAGGCTGCTTGTGTAATTGAAAGGCACAGAGACTGGTCCCCCCTCATTCATATACTTGAGTAATTTATAGCCTATTTAGACCTGAGCATCCCTATAACTTTTGAAAGTAAGCAAGGAAGAGCATTAGAGATCTATAAAGATTGTCCTTGAGGCTGTCTGCTCAGAATGAAATGAAATACTTTTCTGCGTAAAAGTCTCCAGATGAAAAAATTGAAGCAAAATTTCATTTCACTCAGATTATCTAAAACATGATATGTTTGCATTTTTCTTTGTTTCTGGATGTTTTAGATGAGAGTGTTTAATACCAGAACTTTCCACATTATCTTTTGATGCTCCATTTTGCTTGAGCACATTTGCTGCATTGGAATCTCTACTGATAATAAAAATATTCACTACGAATAGCTCACAGAGCTCGATTTTCTCTTAAAAGCCAATCATTGTAAGGAATATTTCAAATTGGGGTTTATTTCTTAGAAAAGGAAACAGTCTAGGGGCGGCTGGGTGGCTCAGTTAGTTAAGCGTCAGATTCTTGGTTTCCACTAGGGTCAGGATCTCGGGGTCCTGGGATCAAGCCTCCCACCCAGCTGGACACTCTGCAACAGTCTGCTTATAGATTTCTCTCCCTCACCCTCTGCCCCTCCCCTACCTCAAATAAATAAATAAATCTTAAAAAAAAAAAAAGTGTGCATGGATTAAGAAAGAAAGAAAGAGAAGGAAACTATCTACATTCCGTTCCCTGCCCCAAAGCCTGCTAATCTCTGCTGAGCCCCAGGACACTACAAATATGAATCTCTGGCTGGGTAACTCAGCTCCATTTTCCTTTTTCTCCTGAAATTTAGGCTTTCTCTTGAAATTATTTAGCCAAAAAGGTTGGGGCTTTTTTTTTTTTTTTTGAGATTTTATTTATTTATTTTTTATCAGAAAGAGAGAGAGAGTCCGAGCACAAGCAGGGGAAGTGGCAGGCAAAGAGAGAGGCAGGCTCTTCGCTGAGCAAGGAGCCAGTGTGGGACTTGATCCCAGGACTCTGGGATCATGACCAGATGTGAAGACACGCTTAACTGACTGAGCCACCCAGGCGTGCTGACCAACAAGGTTTTGAAATGTCTCTCCTCAACCCTGCTTAAAAAATTCCTCTTTCCTTTCCATCTCTTCATTCCTCTTAAAAAAAGAAAGTTTACAGACTCTGGGCCCAGGCAGGTGTGTGGGCAAACGCATGCCCTCTGCGCTTAGACCAAAGTAGGCGCTTAGCGCCCATGTCCCCGAGTTTCTACAGTCTCCCTTTCTTAAGAACCTGGAGCGCCAAGAACATTACCTTCTCTGACGGCCACGCGGCACCCCACGTTCTTAGTAAATGCTGTTCTGTATTAGCTGATAATAATCACGTCAGCAGATTTCTTTGACCTTCCAAAGCTCTCATGAATGTTGTTTTAGCTTCCTGTGTTCAGAAGGCCGACTGGCCCCGTGAGGCTTTCCCTGGGCTGGCGGACACAGGCAACTTCTTGTCCTGGATAACAGGCGACGTGAGTGTCCAACTGGTAACTGGCTGTTCTCTGAAATCCTGCCTTGGTGGGTCGCTGAGTGGCCCCGTGTTAGGGAAGATTACCAAGAATTCATGAGAAACCTAGCTGAGGCCCACTTGAGGCAAAAAAGAGCATAAAAATATTTTATGAGATAATTTGAATGGGATGTCACCCAGTGGGTGCACATCATAGTTGGGTTCCCCCCCTCCGGGTTTTTTTTTTTTTTCTTGGTGGCAGACAAAACAATGTAACAACGATCAATGAGCCCGTCCCTTGAGAAGTGCCGGTTAGAATGATTGACTCCTGCAGATGCACGGGGTCTGTGGCTCAAGGTTCCAGATGTTAAATAGCACTTCGGGGACTCTTGGTGGCCGGGCCATTTCCCTGATAGTTAATGACAGTCCTGCACTCCGACACCCCCTCCGTCCACTCTGCATTTCACGGTTGATCCTGGCTTTTGAACATTGAGTTAACACCAACTCCAAACACATGTGAAATAGCAAAGGCTCTGATGCTTTTGAAAATGCAGTTTTATTTTGTGATTTTTTTTTTAAAGACTTTATTTACAGGGCGCCTGGGTGACTCAGTCTATTAGGCGGCTGCCTTCAGCTCGGGTCATGATCCCAAGGTCCTGAGATGGAGCCCCACCTAGGGCTCCCTGCTCAGTGGAGCACCTGCTTCTGCCTCTCCCTCCACCTGCCGCTCTGTGCTCGCTCTCTCTCTCTCTCTCCATCAAATAAATAAATAAAAATCTCTTTAAAAATTTATTTATTGTCAGAGAGAGGGAAGAGCAGGCAGAGGGAAAAGCAGGCTCCCTGCTGAGCAAGGAGCCCGATGCAGGGATCGATCCTAGGACCCTGGGATCATGACCTGAGCTGAAGGCAAATGCTTAACCGACTGAATCACCCAGGCGTCCCTGTGAAGATTTTTGGTATCCAATGTCTTATTGCACTGGACTCTGGGTGAAGGTGAAGGGAAGACTGGCCTTGTGTAAGTGAGTGCTGGGCACACACTCTTCCACAAAACCCTCCAGCAAACCTGGCAGTTGGCTGTATCACCCCCATGTTACCGTTGGAGACCAGAGGTCGGGGAAGCTACTGGGTGACTGAGTGGGGATAGCACCCAGATTGCCAGCTCAGAAGTTCTTTCCTGGTACCCCAGGCAGCAAGGGCACCATTCCACTGAATACTGAGAAGTGTTTTTTCTCTCTGGTTGTAGCTTTCTCCTTAGTGAAGGGCTAAAAATCAATATCAAAGCCAGGGATGCTCTCAACTTCCATGTTCATTTTCACCACGTTATGAGAAAGATAGGAGAGATTACATTCTACTTTCTGGGCTGTGTCAGTCAGCTGGGATAACTGAGGCACACAGGCTATTGGCAGAAATAGGGCTGTTTGAAGCCGGGATAGCACCAGAAAAAAAAAAAAGTGGGGGGAAGGGAAAGGATTAGCAAAAGAAATGATTTTAATCTGTATACCAAACTTCTAAGACTTGGAAACATTTGGTGGACCAATGGTATTTCCACTCTGCACGAAAATGTTCTGTGCTATAGATACAGCTATGGTCTTAGTTGATTTGCTTTTTTTATTATAATTTTTTTTTTTCAGTTTAAACTTTTCCTCCAGAAAGATGTTTTGAGAAAGGACAGAAGGACTTAGTCAGACCTTCCCAAACCCATTTGTCAAGTGGATTACATTTGTGCCCTCTCTTAAAAAGATGCTTTACAATGTATGAGAGCAATTTTGGTAAATTAATATCATCATTACAAATAAGCTAGCCTCCTTGTATACCTCCTTTAGCTCCTTGTTGTGCAAGGCAGCCGCGCTCGGCCCCACAGACAGCAGTTTTGGCCTGGCCCTGGGGCCCAGGGGAATATTAACTTACAAGGCTATTCCTCTCTTGCTTTTACATGTCTGAAACTATTTCAAAACTTAGCGACTGAAATACAAGTAATTATTAAATACACTTTACTAGAATATAAAAAGTTCTTTTGTCCCCCTTCTCCTCTTTGGAGAAAAGCTGGTTGTAAGACTCTGGGCATGTCTCTTCTGAATATCTTCATGGACACATAGCCCAAGATCATAAAAGGAATTAACTAGACATGAAGCTGAGTTCAGCTACAGTTAGAGCCTCCATGCAACTTTAAGGCTGCCCTAGGATTTTTATTTTTTTTTTAATTTTTATTATTTTAATCTTAATTTTTTAAAATATTTTATTTATTTATCTGAGAGAGAGAGAACATGAGTGGGGTGAGGGGCAGAGAGAGAAGCAGACTCCCCGCTGAGCCCCAATGTGGGGCTCTATCATGGGACTCTGGGATCATGACCTGAGCCAAAGACAGGTGCTTACTAACTAGCCACCCAGGCAACCCTGCCCTAGGATTTTTAAAAACCATTTTGTTTTAGGGACACCTGGGTAGCTCAGTCGGATAAGCTTCAGGATCTTGGTTTCAGCTCAGATAGTGATCTCAGGGTGGTGAGATCGAGCCCCACATTGGGCTCCACAGCCCGGGTTGGGCTCCATGTCCCAGGTGGGGCTCCATGCTCAGCGCGGTGTCTGCGTCAGAGTCTGTCTCTCCTTCTCTCTGCCCCTTCCCCCCAACCCTCTAAAATAAATAAATACATCTTTAAAAAAAATTATGAGTTCTAGTTGAGCCGAGATACCAGGTACGAGCTGAAGTAGGAAAGACTGATTCCTTAGTTTCTGATTGTCAGAGCCTCCTGGCAGAGATATCCCGTCCCCTTCTTTCTGCCTGGGCTCTATCCCCAGGAATCTGGTGCCAGATAGAACAGGAGGCTGATTTCCTGAAGCCTCTTGGAGGGTGTGAATTGTTAGCCCCTTCTGTGCCTGCCCAAGTGTGCCTCAGTGCAGACAGGCCCTTTCCTCTGTGTGTTCTCCTCCCTGGGCACAGGGGCAGACCCTGCCAGGGCGGAGCCACGGGAGGCTGGGAAGTGTCTGTGGGTCTCCAGCAGCTGGAAAAGGTTTGAGTCTCTTTGGCAGATGTTTGCTGTTCCAGCCACTTCGTTAATGTTGGAAACTAAACCCCTGACTATTCCTGACCAAAGACCCCCTTTGTGATTGACAGCCAGGGTGTGCTTCCTCCCACAGAAGCCCTTCACAGTCTGAGAGAAGGAGAGAGGGAGTAAAAAGAGAGAGATGGGAGCAAAATGGGAATTGGGCTAGATGCCATTGCTAAAAACCCAAAAATATCGAGGAAAGAGAGTGGCAGAGACACGCATGAGAAGAAAGACAAATTCAGTACAACAAATTAAGATTTGAAGTACCATCATGGGCTTGGGTCTTTCACACACATTGTGTAAGGATCCCAGCTTTCACGCATTCATTTCTTTTTGAAAGATTTTCTGTATTTATTTATTTATTTTAGAGGTGGGGGAGGGTCAGAGGTTGCTGGAGAGAGAGTCTCAGGTGGACAGGTTGCCGAGGGTGGTGCCCCGCCCGGGGCTTGATCTCACCCCTGAGATCATGATCTGAGCGGAAACCAAGAGCCCAAAGCTTAGTGGACTGTGCCATCCAGGTTCCCTTCATACATTCATTTATTTATGACACACTCACTGTAAACCTACTCTGTGCCAGGTGCTATGGTGGAGAACACACCAGGAGTTCCTTGTCCAGGGGGTGAAATAAACATGTCCAGGTAGGAATCAACAGCCTTGGGGAGTGGGGAAAGATTCCTCAGCGGAGGTGACATATAAGATGGGTCCTGAACTAGCTTTTCAGGCAGTGAAGGAGGGAGGGACTGAGCTGTGGAGGGCATTCCCATAAGGGGAGCAGCTTGTGTAAAGGCATGGATTATGAAAGGCCCACCTTGTGAAGTAGGTAGGTATTACGACTTCCACTTACAAATGAAAATACTGAGGCTCAACTTTGATTATAAGTGGCAGAGAGCCGGAATCTCTCTCTCCCCTACACCTGGGATGTGTGCCCTCAGACCCCCTCTGAGAGGTCTTGCCTCCCTGGCAGAAAATCGAGAAGGTGGAAAATCCAAGGACTTGAATCGAAATTCTTAAGCTATTTGAAACGCTGCAGATTTCAAATCAAAGAACGGTCTGAGGAAGAGTGTGAGCACATTCTGTGTCTGTGGGCAAGAGCCCGAGCCGGGAGCAGAGGCGAGGCCGATTCCCGCCCGGCATGGTGACCCAGGCTTTTGGCGCTGTCCCCGCCGCCTCGAGCTGCCGGCAGCCTCTCGTGTGGCGGCGACACGACGCGGGGACCCGGGAGCGCGGCTGCAGATCCGAGTTTGGAAAGAGGGAAGGAAGAGAGGAAGAGGAGAAGGGGCAAGGGGGGGAAGAGAAGAGCAGAAAGAAAAAGAGAAACCAGGATGGAAGACGGGTGAAGAGAAGGGAGGGCAGAAGAGAAAAGAGAAGGGGGACGTCCCACAGGGGAGGGGAGGCCGAAGTGCTGGTAAGAGTGAGGGAAAGGGAGGAATGGCTGGAAGAGGGGGAAGGAGTCAAGGCAGTTAAAGGAACAGAGGGGGTGAGACCGGGCGGGGCGGGGTAGGGGGAGATGGAATAAGTCTGGAAAGGGAGAAAAGGGGTTGCAGGGGGGAAAGGCCCGGAAGAGTAACTCCGAGTCAGCGCGTCCCGCAAGCACCCGGCAGGACCGAACAAACAGTCCACAGGGGTAACGCTCAGTCCCTCGCCAGGGTCGCAAGGTGTAAAGGAAAGGCTGTCGCGCAGGTGCTGCGCCCCAAGCACACTTCTCGGTCCGCGCTGCCGGTGGGGTCGCCCCCACCAAACACCGCTTCTCGGCGCCTGTCAACAACCCTACGCTTGCCAGGGGCAAAATATAACCACCCGGCCCCCATTGTCCTCCGAGTGAGCATCGCGCTCTTGGGACCGTCCCGAGCTCGTGGCGCCGCTGATCCCCGCTGTGCCCGCGTCCTGGAAAACCCCTCGGGGAATAGCGCATAGGCGGCGGGGACTGCTGGTCACCAGAGCCCGGGGCGCGCCCGGGTTCATCGCTGCGACCTCGCGTCCCGCCCCCGGGACACCTGGCTACAGTCTTCGCGGGCCTCGGAGCCGCCTGTGTGTGGAAGAGAATGAACGAGAACAATTCTAAACAGAGAGGAGGGTAGGAGTAGGGAGCCTCGGCACACGTGAACACATCGAGAATGAAGAGCCTCAAATTCGCATTGCGATCCGTGTCTAATACTAGGCTCTAATTCGGCTGATCACTATTTTCTCTAAGTGCCTACTTACAGTCCTCCAGGTGTGTCCCTTCCGTCCGACTTGAACCGCCCGCCCAGGGGCGCGCGCCCGCTTTCTACAGCGGCGACTCGGGCTCCTGGGTGAGCAACTCTGTGTGCAGCGAGCCCGCTTCGGCTCCGGGCCGCTTCCAGGTTTCCCGCGAGATGTCACCAGCCCCAAACTCGGTTTCGGAGAAGGCCATGCGTCTGTAATTCTGTCTCCCTCTTGTGCGTTTTCCTTCCGGCCGGGCGCACACCAGTTCGGAGACAAAATCGTGGGAAAGCGGTGCCACCGGGCGGTTGTGGCCGGACGCAGGCAGCGGGAGTCGTCCCGGGCGCCTAGACTGGTTGGGGGTCCCTCTCGCCCACCAATTCCAATCGAAAACATAAGTTCGTACAGATACTGATTGGAACAGACTCGGAGGCTAGGACCCCAGGAGGAGGGAGGAAGGCCACCCAATAATCGCGTGTCTTCGGGGGCTCCCCGAACCTTAAGCGCTGTGAGCGACCCGGGAACGAAAGCTGCGCTGCCCCGAGCATCGGGCGGCCAGAATCCTCGAGTGGGGCTGACCGCCGGAGGGCCCGCGAGCAGCCCGGATCGCGCTGCGTTGGCCCTTGCGGCGGCGAAAACAGTTCACAAACGTTAAAACATAAAAAAGAACGCACGCTTTTGGAGGGTTACCCTCCCATTTTTACAGTTTATTATTGGGATAACGGTCAGGGCAAGGGTCATTTACGGTTTAGGATTTCGTGGGGGCGGTCAAGTGTGCGGTTCCGCTCGGGCGGAGAGTGTAGAACTGCAGAGGAGGCCGCGGGTCCTTGGGAAACCGAGAAGAACGACCCACGAGTCCTTGGGGTGTCGGCTCTGTGGCCCGCAGTCTCGGGAGCCTCAGCAAGGACTCGATTTCTTTCTAGCAAGAGACCTAGACGCGCCTGCTCCCCCGGTTGCGGGTTGCGCGCACCGGACCCAGTTCAGGAGGTGCGCGGGGTCGGGTCGCGGAGGAGCTGCCCAGGCCCGGCCCGAAGGCGGGGGCGGCGCGCGCTCCGCGCACCGCGCGCACACCCGAGCGCGCACACCCTGCACACACACCTGGAGCTCGTCCCAGGAGGGGGGCGGGGAGGAGAGCCAAAGCGAGTGTCTTAAAATAGAGAGGCTGGCAGAGGAGCGCGAGACACCGCGAGGCGGGAGGAGGCGAGCGAGAGAGGCGGGCACGAGGCGTGCAGGTCCGCAGCCCACTTTCACCGGCGGGCTGGGCGGGGTGGGCGCCGACGCCCCTCTGCGCGGCTCGGCACCGGGCCCTGCAGGAAGCGCGCGCTGATTGACAGTTGCGCTGTCCCAAAAAGGCTCCGCGAAGATGCTGCTCCACGGGTGGGTCTAGACGCGCGGCCCGCGCGCCCGGTGCCCGCTCCCTTCTGCGCGCCTCCCGAGCCCGCCGCCTCCCCGGCGGCCAAGGAGCGGGGCCCAGGCTCCCGCCGGCGCGCCAGTTCCTGTGGCCCCGGCCGGCAGGCGCTCTCCCCGGCTCACCATGCACTGCCACGCGGAGCTGCGGCTGAGCTCGCCCGGCCAGCTCAAAGCAGCCAGGCGGCGCTACAAGACTTTCATGATCGACGAGATCCTTTCCAAGGAGACCTGTGATTACTTTGAGAAACTTTCCCTCTACTCCGTGTGCCCATCGCTGGTCGTGCGACCCAAGCCCCTGCATTCCTGTACCGGTAAGACGCCCCGCCGGTGGTGGGGGCATTAGTCGGGTGCGGTGGCTCTGCCGCGGACGTCAGGCGCCTTCCCGCCTCCGTCCTCCCAACGGAGGGCGAGGGGATTCGGTGCCGGAGGGACTAGACTCGTCCGCGGCGGGCATCGGAGAGGCGTCGGCGACCTGGGACTGGCCAGGCAAGGTGTCGGTCGCAAGGCTGGCAGTGGAGCGGAGGCGGCGGGCCCAGAGCTGCGGCCGCTGGTGCCACGCCGGCGATCCTGCTCGGGGGAGAAAGCTTCCTCCTCCCCAGCGCCGCTGTGGTTTTCGGTCGGAAAGTGCAAACCCTTGACCCGGTTCAGCGCCTAAATCACTCTTTTCGGGAAGTGGTGTTGCTGCTCGCCTTGAGTTCACTTGTCCAGCCTCCTCTTGTCTCCACTGGGGATTTTACAAGTAAATCAGTGTCCTGAGGTTCTTAACCAAACCCTGAAATTGAACTTCACTTACAAGGCTTTCCCTCTGAGGCAGTCGTTCTGCCTGCGGTGCAAGCTGGGGAGATCACCCCCCTTTGGTTTTAAGGGACTGAAAAAAACAACAGTTAAAACAATAAAAACATTCTTCACGTCTGGTTTCCTCTACCCACAAGAGCCTAACCAAGACCGCTAGGAAAGATAAAGAACATTTTATAAATACTTTGAAAAAGTCGTAGGTTTACGTGGAAAGTAAATCCAAAGGTATTTTGAAAACGTTGAGTGCATTAAGAGAAGATCCAAGTTTCAAAGGGCCCTGGCTTTATAAGGATTTAGGCTATGGAAAAGCAGGTATTAAAAAAGAGAGAGAGAGAAGTTTCAAGCAACTTTTTATCAAAAATAGTGACTGTGCTTTCAACTAAAGGTAAAAATTTAGCATTTCCCAACTAAAAGAAACTTTGAGGTTATGTGTGTTGCATGGATGCCCTGAAAGAAAAAAAATTGTTACTTCCACTGAAAAAGTAAAGTGAAGAGCTAGCAGTGTTTTTAAAAGATTTTTTTTTAAAAACACCCAGGCCAGAAGCTTCTAGTGCACCATGCTTAGAATCCTGTATTTTCTTTTTTAAAATTATTTAAGGTTTTATTAACATGAATCCTGTATTTTCTTTTGATTTAATAGGTTGTCCCTGTAGGACCATCAGTTAATAATGTATGTAAATACTTACAGCAAAGTTCTTTGAAAACCAAGTTGTTTCCACATGTATTTGGTTATGAAATGATTACAATATTCAGGTATGCCTTTGTAAAATAAATTTTATCTGTAAGGTAGAATTGGGCCTGATAGCCCATAACAGGACTTGCAATATTAAATTTTAAGGACCAAGAAGTATATGAGAGAAGAAACAAATAAGAAACTTTGGAAATAAGGTAGATATCCTTGATGTTTATATTTTTACATTTATGTGCTTTCCATGCATATATATATGCTTGAATGAGTAGTCTACCTGTATATTAGAGGAGGTAGGCTGAGTCTTGTGTTGAGCAAAAAATCATCACTTGTTATAATAAGTCAAACCTCTTTGCGGGGGAAAAAAAAAAAGATTTAATCACAAATTTCAGCACACCCTGCTTACGAATTGCATTTCTGCAGGACCTAAAGAGGAAACAGAACAATTCTGAATATTTGAGGTTAGTTCAGGGCTGGCACAGTTTTTAATGACTTTGTCTCCTGCATTGACCCGAAGGCAGATTTTCCTGGCTTTCAGCAGTCACGGAATGGGATCATAGTAAAAACATGCTTTAAAAAAAAAAGTAATAACTAGTCTCAGAAAACAGTGATCCAGTCATCAATAGGGGCTAAGTTCTGTGTTTCACTGAGCCTCGTATGGAAATAAGTCAGAGGAAAATAAGATGATTCATAGGTAGTTTTGAGAATATTAAGGGTGAATTGCACGTGTATCACGAACTAAAAGTTTTGCTTGGTCTTGTGCTTTTAAGTTCATTGATGGTTTGTGTGAAAGGGTGGTTGTTGCTAATGGTTTTCTTGCCCTGTCATTCCAGTGTTTACTTCCTTTAGATGGTTCTTACGAAAAATGTGATTTTGTGCTCGTTGAAATTTAAAATACAGAAACTGGGATTTGCCAGTGGAATTAAACCCATAAAAACTGGCTACAATAGTCCATACGTTCAGGTCATAAGCCTTTAGTGGGTTTACAATTACAGTTAAAGCCTTACATGTATTAGATCATGGGAATCCCATTAGTGACTTCTCAAGGGTTTTGCAAATACCATGCTTTCAAAGCATTTTTGTTGTTTTTAACAGTTAAGATCAAAATGTTCAAGATCAAAAATCTTAGACTGGATAAATTTAATCTTTTTTTATTAATTAAAAATGGCATTAAGTTAGTGGCTTTCTACATTCAATACAACTATATATGTATGTATCTACATACATATGTATATATATATATGTGTGTGTGTGTGTGTATTTTTTTTCTGGATAGAGGTAAATATTTAGCACTTTTGGTAGAACCGATATGTAAAAAGTTCAAATCCAGTGAAAGGCATACAATGGAGTTGAAATTACTGAACTTGTCCTCATCCATTGATTTGCTATTTTTAAGATTTAAATAACTACCAAAAGTGAACTTTGTCAGGTAAAATAATGAAATAAGAGTAAAAAAAAAAAAGTTACCACCCTGCACAATAAGCATATAATATTGGGGTGAAAAAAAAAAGCTACAGCATTTAAGAAGCCTCTACATAATTAAGCAGTCCACATTGTTTAGATTTAGTAATCCAAATGCCAATTTATGGTACTGAAACTCCTCAGGCAGAAGAGCATGTATTCAAGTAAATTGAGAAATGGAAACATTTTTCATTAGGCAGATCATTACCTGACAGCAGTTTATTATTAGACACGCTAACCTTGATGGAATGCTCACCTCCAAAAAAAAAAAAAATTGTTTGTTTAAACAGGCCCTTTCTTATTACAAATACAGTAATTCTAGGCTTAGAAGGCTGTCTCTAAATTTATTTAAGTTTCTACATCACAAACTAGACAGTGAGAAAGGGGATCCTATCTTTTGAAGGCAAACTGAAGGAATATTTGTCATTAGATTTAAAATAAAATTTACAACACCATGCCCAAAGAGAGCCTCCATTTGAAAAAAAAAAAAGTTTGTTACTCGGACCCCTGATGAGGTGTGAAATATGTTTGGGATTTATTTAGTGTGTAACACGTTGGTTTTATTTCAAAATGTGGTAACAGACATCCCCATTTGGAATGGAAATATATTGCCATTTAGAAATCAGTTAACAGTCTCTCAGAAACATTAGAACTTGGACAGTGAGTAAAAGCTAAAAACGAGGTGCGGTTTAGGGTGTCACAGATGCCTCTGAACTCTTGAGTGCACAATTTCATTTTCCTGGTCGTGATTACTGTTTCTTGGTGGAAGAGTTGCTTGAAGAAAGCTGGCTTCTCAGGATAGAGTACGGGGCAGAGATGCCGGTGGGTCATTTTTGAAGGCTCTGTCTTTCAGTTTGATATTTAGAGACAGGCAGAGGGTAGAATAGATGAATGGCCTGCTTCACGAAAACAAAGACATAACAATTTATCCTACGAGTTTTCTTGAGGATACCGAGAAGCCAGCCTACTGTGCTAATTACTTACAATTCTATGATATTTAAACTTAGAACCTAGAATGACCCTAGACTTGCCCATGTGCATTTTGCAGGGGAAGGTGAATGTAGATATTTGGACATTGCTGCTTGGGACCAGCACATGGCTTTTCATTAACCCACTGAAACCTACAGACGAATTTCTTTCTCCTTCCCTGGGGGAATGGTTCTGTTGGGTCTCCCAGTGACCTTCACTGGCTGGCCTTGTAGAACCAACTGTGGAGGTACGGAGCTGGAAAGGGTCACAGAGATCACAGACCAATCTCCTGGAACACAGTATCCTTTTTTTGTGAAGCTCTAGGGTCACATCAGTGCTTAGACACCATTTTAGTCCACACTCTCCACAGCTGTCCTTGTTAGGGTACTCAGAAATCAGGAAGACTTTTCCAACCTGGTCACACACCCAGGATAAGTCCGGGTGCTCGCACCCAAGGGACAGTCAACTAACCAATTAAGAGGGGGCACTTGGGGAAGGGTGTTTATCTGAAGAGGTGGCATTGAGAACCTTTCATGCTTTGGTGGGTCCAAGAGAAACAAATTCTTTGGGGTGGTGTCTTTGGGTTCATTTTATCACAAAGATTGGGTGTCATCCCAGTGAAAAATGAAATGAAGTGGGGACACTTGTAATGACTTCTTGGGAGTTCGGTGGCCAGCCATTGCTTCATGGGGTTGGCTCCCGGGACTCCCCAAATCTCAGTGTGCTCTTTCAGTCTGAGACTAAAACCCGTAGGATCTTGGGAACCTGAGGGTTGGGGATTGGAATGTTAATGGAAAAAGGTGGACTGGGGTTTGGGAGGGTGACCATTATCAACAAGCCTGTGTATTTCTGCCAGAGGCAGATGGGCATTTATTCGTGATTATTTGCAACTGCTCCTCCTGTTCCCATTCTCAGGGTAAACAAATCGAGGGATGCACAGGCTATAGGACTCATCCAGGGTCAGAACGTATCTGGAGCTGAGCTCTTTGGGCCTCCTCAGCTGTTGTCTCATTTACTCCTTCAATTTTATAAACTTCTTTGTGAAACAGAGAGGCTGAGGGGCTCCCTAGGGAGTCCGCTTTAACTGGTGAATATAGCTTCTCAGCAGTTTCTTCTCTGGTTCTGATTTCCCTAATAACCAAGGGGAAAAGGATTAGAAATTTAGTCCACAGGTTAAAATGCCTCTCCAAATGTCTGTAGTCTTTAGTATCATTGAATTCAGCAATTTCATTCAACACATCTTCCTTCTTGCTTGGTGATGGCACTGTTAATGAGTTCATTACATTCCCGTTTATTCTAAATCTTGACTCACAGTTGGGATACTTTACAGATTCCTCTACTGCTAAATCCTTCTTCGTCGTTCTGTAGAACATACTGGGCAGTTTGGAATTGGGACCGGGGAGCATTACGACAAATATTTTTGCTCACCAGATAGCATTTTCTGTTTGAACTGCCCCTAAGGGGTGTCATCGCCAGCCAACATGTCATATTAACCTCGTTAAATATAGCCAGAATGAAACGGTGTTTATGGTACCTCTTTGCTGAAGCCAGTCTGCCGGTGTTCTTGTGGGTTCTGTGTCCAGATTGAAACCACATTTGGATATAAGCATGGACTGTACAAAGTTGCTCGTTGTAACCCAGCTGAGAAATCGAAGTGAAAAGATTGTTAGGTCGAATAAGTCCCAGGGATCTATAGGGAAAGCAGTAACGATTATAAAAGGTTGTTTAAATTATAAGAAGAGATTAAACTGGGAAAAAATAAAAAACCCACAAAAGGAAGGGATAGGGGAAAAGAAAAAGAGCAGGTTTCCCTGAAACTTCTGTAGCTGCTCGAAGGAGCCTTGCCTGAAGCCCAGTGTCCTTCTGTGGGACTGCACGGGCCAACCTAAGGGGGCTTCCGAAATGCTTGTCAGTGCCTGGATAGTCAATGGCGAAGGTTGATTTTACTTGGATACACAGGGAGCCCCTTGAAACAAGAGACCCAGGGCCTGGGCATTGCCTAGCATTCGGCGTTCACTGTGGAGGGCTGAATAAATGTCAGGCCAGAAGCATTTTTAGGTGTCATTTGCACTTTATTTTTGAGGTCGCGCAGGAACAAAGTTGGAAAGCTTAGGTAGGCCACATGGTCTGAGGCTCCTTCATTGGTATGACACCCGTGAACTTGTATGGGTGGGGACACCGCCAGTGGGATACTGCCCCACGGGCCCCTCGTCCAGCTCCAGATCGAAGTGCACTCAGGTCCTGTGGCTGAACCCATGATGAACTTGTCACTGGAACGTGGGACTAGAGGGCCGTGGGGACTGGGATGAGATGTCCACATTTCAGCCTCATTCGCCCTTCTTCCTTGGGGAAGGCCGTCGCATGTGCCGTGTCGTGGGGTCGTTTTTAGTGTGTCCCGGGAGCTGAACCCCAGTCTCACAGCTTCCTCACGGAGGACTGCCCAGAGCCCCCAGCTGCTCACGGAGCCGTCTGGAGCCATGGCTGCAAGAAACCTGCTTCCCTTGGCAGCAGCGGGAACAGAGAGGGGAAGAGGGGACTGCGGGGTGTTAGGAGGAAGGCTCCCCACGTGTGACAAGCCCCCGTGTGCCACCTCTCCAGTGCCTGCCTCTGTATTAGTGGCCTGTGGGGTTGGAATGGCTATTTCTTCCTCCACAGCACAGATGATGGGGTGAGAATTGGCCTTAGAATGCAATAATAATGTGGTTCAGATCAGAACCTTGGATAAACTTGGTGATATTTGCAAAGTAAGTGGTTCCAGGAAGAAGTTTATGTGTGTGTGTGTGTGTGTGTGTGTGTGTGTGTGTGTGTTTGTTTGTTTTTAACCAGAAAACCTCCCCAACCCCTCAGGATTTAATGTATTTTCATTGTGGCTTAAGAACAGTTAGGAAAGAAAAAAACGAGTCTTGTTAAAATGAATGCTCTAAATAAAAACACAGTTAATTTTCCATTACGGTGTCTAATTACTCATCACCACCAGGGCATTTTTATATGGCAATTTAACTTCTTGAAAGTGGAAACTTGGCACACGTTTAAGGAAGAAAGCAGTGCTGCTAGATAGGTATCAGAAGATGGTCTAATTATGTTTGGGCTGGAGTTGACTCTGACACATGATTGCCCTGGAGAAGATAGGGGGATAGAGGGCCTCTTTCTTTAGCTGCAAAGCAAAGTCTCTGGTTTCTTCAGCGCCCGTTGAAATTAAATACGGAGGGAGAGAATTCTGAACGTTAGATGATGTGTAAGTACATCTGAAAAGGGACCCTGCCAGTCACCAGTTGAAGCTGATGTCAGGACTACTTGATAGGCCTGGAAGGCAGAGATCTATGCTCCCTGACTCCCACTGGCAGAGTTCGGAAAGATGAACATGGCTTTTCTCCAAGGAAAGGTCAAGATACGGCTGAATAGAAGCCAATCTGGGAGGATCTCTGCACAAAACTAAATATGTTAAGAGTCCAAGCAGACAAGTGTATGTGGCTCCTTTTTATTGCATCCTTCTAGCTTACCAGCATGTCCCGAGGAACATACTCTTCTGGGTATGGGGGACACATAAGCATCCTCACAGTGTGAGTCATGGAGGATTACCTGCTGCCCTGGTGATGTCAGTGTCATTATTTAAACAAACAAACAAAACAACAACTTATGTGTGTGATAAGCAATGTGATTTTCTTTTCGCTTTTCTAATTCAAGGATCGCTTATGACGTGGGAAGATGGAATGGTATAGGGCTTGGTGGAATCTTAGGAAGCCATAGCTTTATCTCCACCCCAGGAATGCCCAGCAGGTCCCTAATACTGATTCACCTGCCAACCTCCAGCACCCACTTCCCTCTTCTCAGAGTTCCTTGCACTGTGTAACTTAACCTTTGTTGAAATTCAGGATTACGGTCATTTCAAAGACAAGGTCACAGCTGCTTGTATATTGAGGGAAGTGTAACGTGGAAGTTTAGTTTGAGCGATGGCTAGGAGAATCAACTTTGTACATTTCCCTCGTGGTAGTTTACAAACAACCGAGTCCTGATATTATGTTTTCTGTGGTGGGAGAGCCGCCTGGGCAAAGAAATTTGCTGAGATTCCCCCTCTTGAGTCCTGTTTTATTTATCCTAAAGGCAGCTACAAACTTGGGAGAAATGCTAGAAATACCCTGAATGCCCTTCTTCACATTTGTAACCATACTAGAAAGGGTGACTTTTTTCTTTTTGAGTGCCTATCATATCATAGGCATTGGGCTAAGAGCTTTAAGATCAGCTAGAGGCTAGAGGTCATCCCTAGGAGGTAGGTACTATTACTGCCATGGATGGGAAGCTGAGAAATTAAGTAACTTTCCCAAAGTCACATGGACACATAAAGATCACTTACAAAGCAGTAAAAAGGCAAGTAGAAAGATTTGCAGTTCTTAGAGATGAATATCTAGACAGTAAAGATGAAAGCATGTTCTGCCTCCCTGGGAATCAGGAAAACACAAATTAAAATGAGGTACCATTTCACACGATCAGATAGAGAAAAATTAAAGAATCCGAAACTCTCGATTGATGACAGCGATGTAGCGTGATAGACATTCTCATACACTGATGGTGGGAATATTTTTTTGGTACAATTCCTTCGGAGAGCCGTGTGGTAACACCCAGAAAAGCTACAGCCCAGCAGCCCCACCTCTGGGTTGATGCCATGAGAAAACTGTACACGTGTGCGAAGGGACACGTGTTTAAGAATGGTCATTTCTGGGGCGCCTGGGTGGCTCAGTGGGTTAAAGCCTCTGCCTTCGGCTCGGGTCATGATCCCAGGGTCCTGGGATCGAGCCCCACATCAGGCTCTCTGCTCAGCGGGGAGCCTGCTTCCTCCTCTCTCTCTCTGCCTGCCTCTCTGCCTACTTGTGATCTCTGTCTGTCAAATAAATAAATAAAATCTTAAAAAAAAAGAATGGTCATTTCTGTGTTGCTTATGATAGTGACAAATCTAAAACAAACCACTCTTCAGAAGGAAAAAAGGATAAAAAATATGTCTATTCATGCAATGAAATTCTATGTTATAAAAATGAATGAGCCAGAACCATGTTCTACATGTCTGAATGTGGGTAAGTTTTAGAAAGACAGTGTGGAGAATAAAACAAGTTGTAGATTGATACTGTTTATATACTGCTTGAAAACAAGCAGACTGATAGTTTATATTATTGAGGGAGGCAAGCGTATGGGATGAGAAGGGCTACCCACGGGTCTTTATTTTCCTGTGTAATTATTTATTAAGGGAAAGAAAAGGCCTAATGTAAATATGGCTAAGCATTTAGATTCAGCAAAGCCTGGTCATGGGTATACAGATGTTCATTACATTACTCTTTGTACTTTTCTCTATGTTTGAAATTTTTCATAATATAAACATTGAAAAGTGATAGTATGGGAGACCTCACATATTCACAAAGCCCTTGATCTTGTGGAACGCTTGATGGTTTTCTTAATAGCTTTTCTGTCCTGACACAGAAGCTTTTAAATGCAGAACTTGTAGGCAGTCTCACAGTAGGGAAATAAGAACACTTTATAATTAGACACATGTGTATAAGTCTCACTAAAACAACCACTGTAGCTTCTGTAATTGGTTTTTGGATCTCACTTTCCTCCCCTGGCTAGATGGGGTTACTATTTATCACCAGGATAGCTGCCATTCCCCCCAAGTGATACTTTTGCATATGAGTAAACCATCTCTGAGCAGTCACTAGGACTAGGAGGAAATTGCTCCTCGAAGTGTTTGTTTATTTCAGATAGACATCAATAATCATGCAAGCAAGAGTCATTAGGCTGTTTTCCCTTCTTAATGTTGTTGATGTTTAAAATCACAATCAGTTGTCTTTTATTGAGTCTTGCTTTTGTATCTATTTGCTGATCTGGTATACAACCCTTGGCTTTTGACCTGTGGTCCATTGCTACGGACAATTTACCTTAAAAAAATTGCCTAGGGACAGCTGGGAATACCAAAGAATCTAAAAATGTTAAAATGTAGATTATAAGCAGGGACCAATGATGTTGGTATTAGCATGTAAACTGGGTGAGTTCTTATGTTTTGGAACCATAATTTGCTGTGGAAGCGTTGATGTGTGGTAGCAGGGCTTGTTAGGAAGGGATGAGAACTGTTACCGTGGAAATCCCACAGAGAGCTGTGTGTTAGGGATAGTAAATGGCCATCCTACGGTTTGGAGAAGGTAACGGAGACCGTGTCACTCTACAGTGACATCTGTTCAATCTGTCTTAACAGCCGGGACCTTTCTCTTCTCTCTGCAACATAGTTCCAATTTAGAAATAGTGCTCTAAGACATTTTGACCAAAAAGTGGCCTTTGGGAGCTTTATCCTTCTGTGTCCCTTCAGAGGGAAAATACTCTTCAGTGTGGTGAAACAGTTCATACAGTCAAGAGTTGGCCAACGTGTTCCTCTTCCTCGACCATCCCTTTCTGCCTAAATACAGCGGACCCTTGCACAACACGGGTTTGAACTGCACAGATCCAATTATGCACGGATTTTTTAAAAATAAATTCCATACAGCACTATAGATGCATTTTTTTCTTCCTTACTATTTTCTTCGTAACATTTTCTTTCCTCCGGCTTACTTGTTCGCAGAATACAAAACACGTGTTAACCATTTAGGTTGCCGGTAAGGCTTCCGGTCAGCAGTAGGCTGTTAGTAGTTTAGTCTTGCGGGGAGTCAGAAGTTCAACGGTGATTTTTTGAGTGCGCCCCAAACCCCTTATTGTCCAAGAGTCCACTGTAAAATACGGAGAAGCAAATCAGTCCAAGCACTGTAGGGCCCGCGTCCCACCCAGACCATCCACAGCCGGTGTCACCGGGCTTTTCCCAGGGCTCGGCAGCGGCAGCCACAGTCAGCAGGAATTAGTGACCACATCTAGAGGACTGTGGCCAAATTGGACACGGCCGAGGGGACGGTGGATCTGTCAGATTTGTTGCCAGTGAGCGGACTTTCATGGTTTGCAGGAGCAAGTCTGCAATTCATCTGACCCGCGTAGACGCACACTGTGGCTGGAGGAAATCAGACAGACGGCACTTTTCGCTGCGTCTTGCTCAGTCAACCTTCTGGATCTTTTCCGTGGAATCTTATTCCTCATAAAAGGAACTGGCTGGGCTGGAGGCTGCAAATGGAGAACACATTATGGAGAAAAGTTCCAAAGAGCTGCTGTGCGACTCTCGAAGTAAGTAACTCGCAGAAGGTCTTGTTCTCGTGACCGATGGGCTCCGTAACTGGCAACAAATTGGAGAGAGCCACCTTGGATCTTCCGTTTGCAACTACTTGGGAACAAACAGGCGAGGCCCTACAATAGCTTCGGTCGCTTTTTAGCAAGTTTTCACCCAGGGAGACAGATAGGGATATATTTGACTTAGGTTCCAGCCCAAGTCCTTTTCTTCTCATGACTGAGCATTTTACTGAAATAATTGGTCAGTCGCCCAGAGGAGACTGGAGGGTGTTGTTAATTGTGTTATCCTGCATATCATGGCAACTCATTATTGCTCTTAGCACGTTAGACAACTGTGTAACTTGGAAGCACATTTTCGATCCCCGGTGTTGAGCGCAGCATAAAGGAAGGTTCTATTGGAGTACTGGTTTGGGTTTTGTTTTGTTTTGTTTTTTTAAACTGGGACCTCGAGCCTTGGCAGTTGGAACAATTAGCTGCACCAACAGAGTGCGTTTCACTTTTTAGGTAACTGCCAAATAGCAATAACAGTAAGTGTCAATGGTAACCCTGTGGCAGATACAAGGTGTTTGCCTGCATGAGGGTATTTACATTAATGAAATCGTTGCTGTTGTAAGCACTGCTTTTCGGATGGGAAAAGGGAAACTCTGGGGAGATGAAGAAAGGGCAGCAAGGTCACGTGAGTAGGTGGCACCGCTGAGATTGGAATTCAGGTCTGTTTCTTTTGTATAATGCTCCATGCTATGTGTAATTATAGGGAAGTAAGCAGGTTAGAAGTCAAGCCTGTTCCTTTCCATGGGGGCGGGGTGGGTCCATACTGTATATAAAGCAAGATCTGATGAACTTTGTGAAGGAATTTATTTTGCACCTGTTAACTCCTTTACACACATTTACAATCACTGTGTGCCGGTCAGCCTTTCCTTTCCTGTGATTATTTGGGTCTTTAAATGCATCTAGAAGAATTCTAAGAAGCGGTACTGTCTTTGGAGGAAGTGAGATCGTAGACCTATTGCCTTCTGGCGTTGTGATTCTGAACCCATCTCCTTGCTCCAGGTGTCCTGATTGGTGTGACATGCCTGAGGCTTCTTTGGTCACATTGCTTCCATGAGCTGTGGTCCTCTGAAGAAAGCTTTTCTCTGGGGCTCAAGGGTGGAATTCCCATCCGTCCCTCCCTCCATCCATCATCCATTCATTCTTGTGAACCAGAGAATATGCTTAACAACTAGATGACTGCCAGTTGCCCGGAGAGTGAAGGCTTGGAATATTTTTCATGAAATACTCACTATTAAGTTTAGTGGGAAAAAAAAATTTGACCTCTTATTTGGCATCACTTCATAGGTTAAGAGACTAATTTGTTTCACATTATATGTTGTGGGGCTTGGGGTGAGTTCTGGGAGTCTCTGGTTTGTTTTTTTTTTCTTTTAAAGATTTTGTTTGTTTATTTGACAGACAGAGATCACAAGTAGGCAGAGAGGCAGGCAGGGAGAGAGGAAGGGAAGCAGGCTCCCCGCTGAGCAGAGAGCCCCATGTGGGGCTCGATCCCAGGACCCTGAGATCATGACCTGAGCCGAAGGCAGAGGCTTTAACCCACTGAGCCACCCAGGCGCCCCTGGGTGTCTCTGTTTTTAAAAAGAGTTTATAATGAAAGGTCAAGTTTGGGAACCACTGTGGTATAGATATCAGCTTAATGGTGAGATTGATGTAATTTGTACCCCATGACTTGAATACAGGAAGCTGTTCAGCAGAATGATCCTAGGGGATGGATTTTGAGTCAGAGAGTACTGGGTTTGTGTGCATTTTATTGTTTGCTTGACCTTCGGCAAGTCATTTAAACCTCCCTGACACTCAATTTCTTCATCTACAAAAGGAAGATAATATTAGCTGCCTAATAGGGTTAGTCATCTAGGTTAAATGAGATAATGCATACAAAGCTCTTAGCATTGTAAATGTTCCTGGCTTGTAAATGCTCACTAACTGATAGCTTCTGTTGAAAATAATAGTCTTATAATCATAACCGCATCTTGGTTGACTGAAGCACAGCCCTTTAGAGAAAAGTCACTATTCTTGAAGAATTAAACTCAAGAAAAACTAAGTATCTTTAAAAACAACCCCTTCATTCCAGGGCATTCTTGTGAGTTATGTCACAGCACCAACTGCCTCGTAAGGCTGCTTGCAACCCGGGTGGTCTGTGAGCCAAGGTCAAGTCTTCATGAATAGGTACATTAGATTCCCCACCTTCCTGTTTGGTAATATGAATTTAGTAAATTTCTAAACGAGTGGTACAAACAGGTCAACATGACGTCGTCCCAAAATGTGCTTTGTTCCTTTATTCTTTTACAAGAGTTGCTCGGGAATAATTACCCGTAGGAAATGTTTCATCATACAGCTGTGTATCTCAAGAACTGTTCCAGAAAAGGGGCAGGATTTCCCAGCAAGTTTGCATTCTTTTCTTCTTTGAAGAGTGCAGTTCAGGATAGTCCTTTCTTGTTCAAGAGAGCCCAGATATTCTCTTATTTCAGCGTACGGAGAGAGAGAAAAAAATTCAGTTGGGACCTTTTTTAATTGGCGATGTGGAAAAGGTAGCAGGTTGGGAAACAGTTGTTGTCCCAGTATATTATTGGGTCTGTGATTCACAGGGAGTTCCAAATAAAGGCCCTGGTTTACAGCTTCTAAATTGCTCGTGGGGCTAGTTTAAGATCGCATTCCAACTGGTAATGCTGGCTGTTGTGTTGAAGGAACTGCGTGGACAGGGGTTGGACGTGAGGTTCTCCTGGAATTGTTTCTTGACTAGTCAGTGGTCTCTTAGGAGGTCCAGTATCTGCTAATGAAATACTTTAATTGATTAATCCCCTCCATAGGGTGAGAAAAATTCTCTTGAGGAGTTCTCCATTTCCATGGTGTGAGGGAAGCCCCGGTAAACAGGGCGGGACATCTGTCCTACCATTTACAGTGATGATTCCTACAAGCTGTGTCTAGTGACATCGTCCAGGCTCAGTGGTAGAGGGAGGGGCAGGTGAAAGCAGGTGGAGTAGGACCCATGGTGTGTCATCATGGCTGCCCTGGAGTGGGGCTGATTTGTGTAGGGAGGACTCACCTGGTTCCCTAAGTTCCTCAGGATCATTGTTGAAATAGGACTCAGTGGGAGATAGGGATTTGGGGCAGCCTGTTGAGAATATTCTGTTAAAGCTATGAATTCGGAGAAGCACCGTGCCTGCATTTGTAACCCAGTAGGAGGGGAGTAGGCAGAAATGGGTGAGCGGTGGGAGGTGGGGTGTGGGAGAGAATATTGGCAAATGAGGAAAGAAGAGTTGGGGGTCAGGGAACAGGTTATATTACTGAAGCCTAGAGCGTGGGTCCTTCGACATCTGTGCAGCATGTGCTGTCCCCATCAGGAAAACAGATTCAAAAATGGGAATGGAATATTTCATTGTGGAAATTGCCCGGTGAGTACCTGCTTATTACCAGAGGCGTTCCTGGTCCCCGAGGGCAGTTGACGACCCCTGAGTGGGCCCAGCCACACACGTTGCCTCATTAGCATATATATTAGTGATGCGTTGAAGAGTTTCATCATCCTGGGTCACAAAAGATCATTATTATACGATAATACAGTAACCGTATGCATACAGTGCCAGGTAGGAAATCGCGTGTCCCCTACTGGAAACAGGGCGAGTGGGAGCAGAGTTCACAGTGCAAATCCTGTCAGAAAACCTCTCTTGGGCCCTTCACTGCCTCCGTTTCAGGGTAGTAACACGAATTACTGTGTTTCTTTAAGACGGCGAGACCAGAGGCGGGCCACGTTTGGGCCACCACCTGTTTTTTTCTACTGCTAGGAGCCAACATTTGTTGGTGTTTACATTTGCAAATGGAAGAAAAGAAATCAAAAGAAGAGCATTTTGTGACCCATGAAAATTACACGAAGTCCAGATATCGGTGACTATGAAGTTTGATGGGGGCAAAGCCACACCTGCAAACATATTATGTTTGGTGGGTTTCACGGGGTGACAGCAGAGAGGGACAGTTTCGGCAGAGATGGTACGGCCCCCAAAACCTAAACTCTTTACTGCCTGGCCCTTAACGGGGAAGGTTTGCAGGCCCTTGAACTAGACTACTGGAAGCAGGGTCCCACAGTTGGCTAATAAAGTTACTTCTGATCCACAACAGATGATGTCATCCTAGTTATTCCAGCCCACAAAACCCCTCCTTTGATTCATCACAGACCAAGACTCTGTTGTCCTCCTGTGATGTGTGAACGACCTTGGAAGTGGGAGTTTAGTGGGGAATTTTGCGGGGACTCTCTTAAATTGAGACAAGGCTCTTAGAACTAAGGGTGAATTTCTAAACCTTTCTAGAAATAACACAAGATTTTTCTGCACCAAGAGAGGGGTTAGAAATATTGACAGTAAAGTGGTCAAGATTCTGCTGAATTCTGGGGACTTTTCTTTGCTGTCCCAACCCTCAATTGGTTTTCCCAGAGGAAATCTGAGAATGACGGCTTACAAGAGCTTGGGAGTATCCAACTGACTGACATTTATCCGTTTGAGGTTCACATTGAGGGTTACATTTTAGAGGCTTCTTATTTGACTTTAACTTATTGCCCATCCCTGGAAATAATAGCAATAATAATACAAATTCTGCAGTTACATCACCACAGCCCCAGCTGGGAGGCTTTGCACGGCCGGGTAAAGCACTTGGCTGTGGGCCCGAATTCTGCCGCGGAAATGCATGGCCGTCTCTATGTGCCTTTTGGAATTTTCCACCATTTGGGTTCGGGGCTCCCAGACCTTTCAAGAAGGACAAAGCCTGATTCCCCTGGTGCTCAGTGCACTCTTACTTTGTTTTAGGCACTTGGGATGCTCCGAGCGGAGGTGAACTTGACAAAAGGACAATAATAACAATGAAAAACAAAATAAATATAAAAACACAAATAAATGTAACAGCAAACATTTATTTAACACTTACTGTGTGCCGGGCACTGCTCTCAATGCCCTACATGAATTAATGAATTTAATTCCTGCCACAATCATGTGAGAGACTATTATTCCTTGCACTTAAAGATGAGGAAACAGAGAAGTAAAGAGACAGACCTCTGCTTGGGTGGCATAGGGTGGCAGAAGAGAGGAAATCACAGTTTACGTGGTTAGAGATCAAGTACCGGAGGGGATAATCCCTGATTTCTACAGTGTTCACACAGAGTGTGACAAACAGGGATACTCACAAAATGTGGCCGGAGGAGGAGGAGATAAATCACAACTTTGTCACACATGGGGAGCTCTGTTGCTTAATAGGGAGCTTAGACTCCTGAAGAATTTCTTTTCTATTTATTTATTTATCTATTATTTCAAAAAATTTTTTAAAGATTTTATTTTTAACTAGTCGCTACACCCAGCATGGGGGCCCGAACTCACAACCCCGAGATCAAGAGTCACACACTTGGGGCACCTGGCAGGCGTGGTCAGAGGAGCGAGCGACTTTTAATCTCAGCGTTTCGAGTTTGAGCCCCACATTTGGTTAGAGGTTATTTAAAGAAATAAATAATTTTAAAAAATGGAGTTACATTCTTGACCGACTGTGCCAGCCAGATGCCCTGAATTTCATATTTTTAAAAGCAGTGCTGGGTGCAAAATAGATCATAAGCAATATTTTAAAAAATTTTTTCTCATTTTCTTTTATTATGATTCATTTGATTTTCCTTACCCAGTCCTTTATTTCCAGGCTATACAACTGTCCCTAGAATGATTAGGATGTATTTTCCCCTGAAGAACAGTGAAGTTCTTCCATGGCTGAAGTCTAAGGGAACCTATTAGTGTCCATATTTGCGAAGTGAGCTAAAGATGGACGCAGTTCTGTGTTTTACTCATTACACTTTACTGCCTTAGGTACTGTTCCAGGATGGATATAATTTAACTCTATTTTATTTTATTGTTAATATCAGAAAAAAAATTAAATGTGAGTCGATAAAACTGAACACCTGTGTACCTGCCACTGAGTTGAAGGGAAGGACATTTCTCCTGCAGTTACCCTGTGCCCCTCCCTGACCCTGTCCCCTTCTTTTCCTCCACTAGAGGCAACAAGTGTCTCAGTTCTCTGCCCTGCTCTTCTCTGTAGTTTCACTGTGCCAGTGATCAGGAGGACTCCCTTAAATAGTTTCCCAATGAAGAGGATAGTCTTACAGTTTAGTGAAAATGGTAATACTTATTTTTTGCACAGATAGGTGTAGTTTTTATTTGGGGATGCAGACTGCATATTAAATGGATTTATTTTTAATTGATTTTTTTATTAACTTTTCCCCAGAATTGAGAATGATTTGTAAGTATTATTTTCTAAACAAATAGAAATATTTATTGTAAAAATCACTGGAAAATAAGTCACATTTTATCACGGAAGTTTTATATATATTTTAATCAAATAGGTGTTTGAAAATACTAAATAATTTTAACTAGAACATGAAGTACTTTCTTCTGTAAGGGAGATATTAAATAAGCTTTTGTCGTCCAGAGCAACAAACAGTAAACACTACAATTACTTAGGTAAGATGGTCTTTGCCTCAACCCCTGTTTATTTGGAGACTAGAAAAGAAACATTTAATTTGGGCATTTTTCAACTTAAAAAGATAGTCTTTAAGAACTTTCTGAAATTATCTGAAGAAAGATACAAAAGCACGGAGGTTTAAAACAGGAAAGAATTTATAGTCCACTGCGCTGTTTTTTGCTAGAAAGAGAACCAAAGCCCCGAGTAACTAAGTCACTTAACCAAGATCACAGTGAGGCCTTACTATGCCTTTAAATACAGCTTCTCTAAAATAGCTCTAGGAACCTGTAGTGCCACTTGTAAATTAGAAGCCAGCAGTGTCTTGTCATACTCCTGTTTTATGGTTTCAGTGCATCTTAACTTAGCGTCATTTAAAAAGCGATCATCAATGAAATCGATCCCGACGGCCTAAAGTTTGATTTGCCCGATTGCTTCTCCCGACCCTGTTGACTGTGTTGACCTAAGAGAGGTTGTACTTTGTTCCCAGAGCCGGGCTTCTGTCTTTACAGTATTTCCACAGTCTCGTGCCTCAGCTGCCGCCCCCCACGTTCGAGGAGAAGCACGAGGCTTGAAGAATCCCGCGGCTGGGTCACCCAGCCGCAGCACCTCGACCTCACTTGTCCTCAGGCTGGCCTGGGGTTTTCCCTCTGAAGGAAACGGCGGCTTTGCAAGAGAGATCTTAATTAGGTCCTTTGGATTAGATTGGGTTAAGGGCCAGGGAGGTCCGTGCATTTAGGGGTGGGTGTGAGGCTCTTCGTGTTCTTGGAATCTCCCGGGGCCCTCCCATCACACCCCGCCAGCACCCGTCCAGCCCTCTCCCTCTGCCCCCTGTCCTGAAACAGTGGGAAGACATTCAGTGCCTCTCTAATCCCGATGGGCTGGTGTCTCTGCATTTGCCAGGGGGATGGGCCAGTGGGGGCCGTGGCCGGGATGGATTGGGTTTTGACTTGGTTCATCTGAATGACAGGCTCCGAAAGTTTACAGTCTGTTTTAAGAACGGCAAACGGGAACGCAATGGGTCCTGGAGACAGAGCGTGCGCACGCAGTGGGTGACTGGGCAAGCTGTCCTGCTTTTTCTCAGCCTCTCCCTCCTGGGCTGGGAAATGGGTGTGTCATAGCGCCGGGTGCCCCTGGGTTTGCTGTAGAGACTGACTGAGCTAGATCTCCTGAATCTCATGGGACAAATGAATTCACCTCTGAAATAAATTTAAAGTGTGTGTGTGTGTGTACATATATATACCTACACATGTCCTTAGGTTTCTGCATCAGAGAGCCGGGGAATACATCTGCAGAGCGAGGTCACCAAGATGGCTAGATGCATAGCCTGTCACACACCAGCTGCCCCCTTCCCCTGCACCCCTCTCCAACAGTACCTGGCTTAGCCCATATACTGTCCTGAAATTTCATATTTATTTGACTGTCTTCCCTGTGGGGCTGTGAGCTTCCATCGGGCAAGAAATGTGCCTCATTCATCCTTGTGCCCCTGACACTTAGCATATTTTGGGTGCTTAATAGGTCCAGAAAACAGTATGGTTGTTTTTTTTTTTTTTTTAAGATTTTATTTATTTATTTGACAGATGGAGATCACAAGTAGGTAGAGAGGCAGGCAGAGAGAGAGGAGGAAGCAGGCTCCCTGATGAGCAGAGTCCGATGTGGGGCTCAATCCCAGCACCCTGGGACCATGATCTGAGCCGAAGGCAGAGGCTTTAACCCACTGAGGCATCCAGGCGCCCCAACAGTGTGGTTTTGAACCTTACTATAACTTACTGAACCCACTGAGATTAGTGTGGTGTCTCCTTTCAGCACTCATCTTACTCTAGGCAATATATTTTTCTCTTGCTCACCTTCTCCCTGTTTTCTCCACTCAGTCGATCTTTCTCCTATCAAGGGACCATCTTGATCCCACACCTCCAGTTTTCAGTTGTTGCTGCTCCTCCCTGGACCCACTTTTTTTTTTTTTTTGGTCCAAGAATTTATAATATGCAGCTTGTCACACTTGGCTAATAGACTTTATTATGTGGAATTGTCCACTCTTGTGTGCGAATCCTTAAATTAAGCCCTTATTATTTATATTAAAGTGTCTGCGGTTGTTTTAATTCTCTAAGTTCATACTGATTGTACTTCCCCAGGAGGGATGATGGTTCATTTCAAGTTAATCTACAAGACTAAAGTGTAACCTACTGGGGCGGGGTGGGGGGGGGGATAGGAGCTCAATGGCAGCTGTTAAACAGTGCATAGCAACTCCTCACAACGGCTTAAACATGAAAAGGGAATGGGAGTAATAGAATATGCTGGAATTTGATGAGGACACCGCATTCTAGAGAACGCGGGATTGGAACTTGCAGTTGTAGACGATGACTACGTCTCATAAGACCAGGGCCCCTGAAGCCTTAGCCCCACGACGCCCCAGAAGAAAGGCTGGTGGAATCATCAGCCAGTTCCAGTGTAGCTCAGGGAGCTTTACACTCTGTTGTCACACAACATCCGTTCCTTTCTTCCTTAGTTAAACCTCTGTATAATAGAGACATAGAATTCTTGCCACCTTCGTGTCCCATAAAGTTGGCGATCAGAATAATTGCAAAACCTCTTAGGACTTTGAGGTGTGAAAAGCATGAAGAAATTTCAAGAATTAAGTCACCTGATATATAAAACTGACATTAAACATCTTTGCATGAAAGAATCCATCCCCTGCTGGCAGTTACTGGAAGATGCCCTAAATTGTTCATAGCATCATTTCAGAGTGTAACCCATTTGGAAATAAAATTATTAATATTAATTATTTAAATTAGATTAAATTATTAAATAATTATTTAGATATATAGAATTAATATTAATAAAATTAATAATAAAATTATTAATGACTCACTACCCTATTTTCTGCTCAGGAAATTGTACAGATGGCTGTGATTTTTTTCAGATTTTATACAGATCAGATTCTAAACAAGCTTTTTTTAAAAAAAGATTTTATCTATTTATTTGTCAGACAGGGACAGAGAGAGCGCACAAGCAGCAGGGCTGGCAAGGTGAGGGAGAAACAGACTCCTTGCTGAGTGGGGAGCCCGACATGGGGCTCAGTCCTAGGACCCTGGGATCATGACCTGAGCCAAAGGCAGATGCTTAACTGACTGAGCCACCCAGGCACCCCGGATTCTATACAAACTTATCAAAAATTTACAACGTCTGCACTAGAAACTTTAGTGAGTTAACAATGAGATGTTACCTCACACCTGTCGGAATGGCTAAAATCAAAAACACAAGAAACAGCAAGTATTGGCGAGGATGTGGAGAAAGAGGAACCCTCGTGAGACTTTGGTGGGAATGCCAACTGCTGCAGCCCCTGGGGAAAACAGTTATGGAGGCTCCTCAAAAAATTAAAAATAGAACTACCATGTGATCCAGTAATTCCACTACTGGGTATTTACCTAAAGAATATTAAACAAATTAATTCAGAGGGATGCATACACCCCTATGTTTATTGCAGCATTCGTCACAACAGTTAAATTATGGAAGCAGCCCAGGTGTCCATCAGTAGATCAACAGATAAAGAAGATGCGGGGCGCACCTGTGCACGTGTGTGCGCGCGCGTATGTGTGTGTGTGTGTTTAAAATAGAATATGACTCAGCCATAAAAAGAATGAAATCTCGTCATTTGCAAAAACATGGATGGATCTAGAGGGTATAATGCCAAGTGAAATAAGTCTGCCAGAGAAAGACAAGTACTGTATGATTTCACTTGTATGTGGAATTTAAGAAACAAAACAAGTGAACAAATTAAAAAAGAGAAAACAAAAAAAAATAGACTCTTAAATACAGAAAATAAACTGGTAGTTGCCAAAGGACAGGTGGGTGGGTGGGGTGGATGACATAGGTGAAGGGAATTAAGAGTACATTTATTTCGAAGAGCACTGAGTAATGTATAGAATTGTTGAATCACTATATTGTACCCCTGAAACTAATATAACACTGTATACTCATTATATTAATTTTAAAAGACCTAGTGAATTCAATTTAACTCTTAAATGATGGCGTGATCCACACTGAACTTTCTGACTAAAACAAAGGAATGGAGGGGTGCCTAGGTGGCTTGGTCAGTTGAGTGGCTGACTCTTGATTTTGGCTCCAGTCGTGACCTTAGGGTCCTGGGATCAAACCTGCGTCAGGCTCCATGCTCAGCAGGGAGCTTGCTTGAGGAGTCTGTCTCTCCCTCTCCCTTTCCCTTTGCCTCTCTCCCTGCTCACATGCGTGCCTTTTCTCTCTCTCTCTCTCTCTCTCTCTCTCAAGTAAATAAATAGATATTTTTTAAAAAACAACCCTAGAAAACAGCCCTTATTGTTTCAACTAGAGTTCATTAAGAAAAAACTCTCAAGCACTTATCTCCCAGGTGTGATGACAGAGCATCAAAGTTTCTGCCCTTATTCTTGTGGGAGAGGTAGAGGAGGAAATACGAGGTCACTGGTACAATATCAAATGACCGATTCCATGAGGGGGGTAGGTAGGTGTGCCAAGGGCCACCTAACCCAGACAAGAACTTGGGGCAGCAGTGAGGGAAGGCCCAGGAAAGGCAGCCTCTAAGCTGAGGCCTCCAGGATGAATAGGCAGAGGCAGACATTGCTAAAATGAGTTCCTTTTCTTGAATGTTATATAGCAAATGGGATTGAACATTATTTTGATGGTTGATGATCTTGTGACCTTAGGGAAATTATTTTTATCACCAGTCTTTACGTAGTGTTGTCAGTGTAGTTGTATAAAATATTAGTAGACTATTAATGATAATACTGTCTGAAATGCCTCTTTGGAAGTTGTGTTTTTTAAAAAATAAGCCCACAGGGATGCTGGGGTAGCTCAGTTGGTTAAGCGTCTGCCTTCATTTGGCTCAGGTCATGATCTCGGGTCCTGGGATCAAGTCCGACGTCGGGCTCCCAGCTCGGCAGAGGAGTCTGCTTCTCCCTCTGCCTCTGCCCCTCTCCCAGCTCATACTGTTTCCTCTGTTTGTCAATTAAATAAAAATGAAATCTTTAAAAATAAGCCCACATAAGAGCACCTGGGTGGCTCAGCTGGTTAAGTGACTGACTCTTCATCGGGGCTCAGATCACTGTCTCAGGATCCTGGGATCAAGCCCTGTGTGGGGCTCTGTGCTTAATGTAGAGTCTGCTAGTCCCTCTCCCTCTGCTTCTCCTCCCGCACTCTTACCCTCTCTGTCTCTCAAATAAGTAGATAAGATCTTTAAAAATAAATAAAAGTAAAAATAAGCCCACATAAACTCAACCTAAGACTTCTGTAGCAGAAGGACCGTGCAAACCATTTAGGAGTGAGATGTGTGTTTTCGAATCATGAGTCACTGTTGCCTCAAAAATCCCTCCTTTTCATCATTACTGTCTTAAGAGGTCAGGATAGCATCTGTGTCTCTTGACGAAATTAGGGCTTTGTCTTACCAGGAATGGAGGCTCATTTATTTACTGAGTTTACTTTTAATTTTGTAATGAGCTCCTAGAGTGACTTACATTCCTAAAGTAAGTCGTTTCACTTCTTTTGGACTTTTCTTCTGAACACAGATATCGTGTTCCTTGGTGGCGTACTTGGAGCTTCTTCAATATCAACTAGGAAACTTAGGAAAATGCACACTGTAATTACATGGTGTACACATTTCCCTGTTCCAAGCAGATGCTCAATAAATGTTTGCGGAAGTAAATTTAACTGAGAGTTTAATCATTCACAGTTCATTGCAAAGCATTAGAATCCTAGTTGCAACAAGTGAATTAAAAAAAAAAAAGAGTATTATTACTGTTCTCATTGGAATGTCCAAGCTTCACATAAGAGTATTTTGATTCTGGTTCATTGATCATTTGGTTGACTAAGTTCATCAGAATCGGCATGGGAGCCCAGCAAATGTGTTAGTTCACCTTGTTCAGAACACAGTGGGGCACTAGTGGCAAAAGCCATGTTTGAATCCAGTTCTAAATACATGGCTTATAAAACCTTGAGAGAGTGGGATGCCTGTGATGGGGTTTGGGAGAGAAGGGGCCTGGGTAGATCTGAGTTTCCTTGTTCTCAGAATGGTGGGGCTGTGTTGTTTCTTAGTGATGACTGGCTCAGAGAAAATCGTGCCAGACTATTTTACCTATTTAAGCTAACCATTTGAGGTTTGCAGTTCAACCATAGGGATATTTTCAGAAAGAGAAATAGCATAAGGACATTTGTCAGTAGCTACTCAAGGAACATCGTGGTGGGCTCCCTGTATGATGGTCCGTGTACCGATGTGATGGCCACTGGACCAGCTCCTGTCCACCCAGTAGACAAGCCCATCAGTATTACTTGGTAACACATGGAGCACCAGCATCGTCGTCTCTCCAGGGGTGCCCTGCTGGAGACAGCTTCCCATTTGGATTCCTGTTCTCATGGGAAGACTTTCAGATTGACTGAGGGGGGCAAAGTGGGAGGACGAGAGAATAAATTCAGCCAAAAGTTGGTGGCCGCTTCTCTTGAATCTAGAAAGACGGTCCTCTGATTAGAACCACAGACCCTTACGTGGCGGCTCACCAGCAATAGAGATTTAAGTCAGCTCAGAAAACATTCATTGAACGCCCACTCCTTGCCAAAGGTTGAGGGAGCAGCTACAAAGATGAATTATCCTCGCAGAGCTCAGTGAGTGGTAAAGGGATACAAACATATTATAAATCAATTAAGTACTCTGTGGAGCGCTCTGGAAAAGGTAAGCATGGCGGCACTGTGGGAGCACAAAGGAAGGGATTTAGCTCAGTCTGTGTAGGAGGCAGCAGGAAAAGGCTGGGGAAGGGTTTATGGATGAGAAAGCCCAAGCTGAAACTTAAAGGATGAATAGGAATTAGCCAGGGGAATGAGACTCCTTGGGGTGAAGCCAGGGGCATGCTGAGAAGAGGGAGAATAGGACCAAGGATGATGTGGCTTGAGACAGTATAGCACGCGTCTGGGACCTATAGGTGGGTCAGTTTGAAGGCGCTGAGAGTCGCGGAGAGGTTGGCAAGGAAGGGTCCTGTGCCAGCAGGGCTTTTCTTCCGGAGGCCCTGGGGAATCACATCATGGTTCTAAGCAAGGGACTAACGCTTGGGTCTGGTTTGCGGGGGAGAGTCATTTTGGAGGATGGCTTTGACAGGCAGAAGACTTAGGGCAGGAGAAGCAGTTAGGAGGCTCTTGTCATTATCCAGGCAAAGACGGTGACCTGGGGCAGTGGTCAGAATGGGCAGAGGAGGGAGCCCTGGGGAATCCCAGCATTTAATGAACAGCAGAGAACTAGGAGCCTGAGCAAAACGGCCCCCCTCCCCTGTCATAGAGATGAAAGAAAAAATCAGAAAAGAGGGTCCAGAAGAGAATTTCGAAAGGAGTAAGTGATCAGGGTGTTCAGTGCAGTTGAGGGGTCCGATGAACTCAAGACTGAAAAGTGTCAAGAGTAGCCTCGGACAGGGTGCGGTCCCTGGGCCAGCGGCACCAGCAGTGTCTGGGAGCTGGCTGGAGATGCAGAGTCATGATCCACATTGGGTTGTCGATGACCTTGACGTATCATTTTCATTCAGATGGTTGGGACAGAACCACCATCGCGTTGAATTTGGGTGTGACTGTGTAACAAGAAGGAACTCGGCTAAAGTGGGATAGGAAGAAATTGTCAGAGACGGGGACAAGTCAAGAAACCACATTTTTAGCATGGCAGAGACGTAAGTGCCTGCTGTTTGGCTTACAGGAAACTAGAAAGATTGCGGTTTCTGATAAGGAAGGTGGGTAACATAAAAACAAATATGTCGGAGACATCCATACCCTTACCTAGAAGTGTCTGAACGAATGTAAGCCATTGTCGTGTGGGACGCAGTGGGGGTGATTGGTGCCCTGGAGTGGTGAGGCTCGGCTCTCAGTGCTGGCTCTGTTTTTCCAGGTTTCCCTGAGAAGCATCATTGTGTATGAATCATAGCCTACAGCTTTTTAAGGAACAGACTTTGGTTTAAATTCTCCGTCTGTCCCCATCAGCTGTGTAAATGTGGGCAAATTATTTAGACACTCTGAGCATGTTTCCTCATCTTTAAAAAAAAAAAAGGCATAATGATACCCATAATGTAGGATTGTTATGGTGATTAAATGAGAAAGTATGCATGTAAACTCTCAGGTGTCACCTCCTGGTATAGATCTGATCAGCTCTTGACAACTGAATGATTGAGTTCAGTGCGCTGATGTGAAAATCAGTACGTGACTAGGCAGGCTGCTTAAGACAAGAATGTTGCAATTTCCTTATCTGTGAAGAAGGGCGAATAATAACGCCTTCATTGTGTACAGGGTTGTACAAAGAGACAAACGAGCTATTTATGAAAAGCTTCCATGATATGTTAACATTTCAGAAGTAAAGGAAGCATTTCACTATGTTTGTATATCCTGGGACTTCAGTGGTCCAAGGATTACCTGGTTGGCTGACTCCTCTTATGACGGGTTCCTAGTAGACCGTCTCGTGGAGAAATCAGTCAGTTAACAAATCAGGCAACAACTGCAAATGGAATGTCTCAAGTATGTGAGAGAACATTCTAGACCCTGAGGGAGATCCAAAACAGACAGACAACAGCAGTAGAAACCAGGAGGAGCATGAGGTCTGTCCAAGGAGAAGACAGTCAAGGAGGGAAGTGGTTCAGGCCGAGGGAGGTGCTCCAAGGAGGAAGAGGGCGGTAGCAAATCACTTCTTTACGCGCTTGTGTAGTATTTGGAGACGTTGGCACATAGCAAGACAAGAGGTGGAATGCTAATGGTGTCCTTGCAATGAAATGTTGCAGTCCTTGGGTTGAACCGGCATGCCGGGCAGCTCCACAGCTTTCTAGAGCTCTGAACTCCACTGGTTTTCTCAGCCTCCTTAAGGGTTCTCAGTCAGTAGTTAGCTGTCTGGGAGGGTCATAGCTGCCAGCCGTGTACTTGTAAATTCTTTTTTCCTTTCCATTACTCCTTGCCTAGAAGTGGGTATAGCCCAGCTGTGTTGCAAATGTAATTTTTATCATGGAAACTAGGTGATCCTTGCACTCCTTCTTGGAAGGAGTCCTATTTAAAGGCAGAGTGAAGTCCAGATCTGTCTGTGGTTGTTCTTCCCAGTTCCTCCAGGAGGCTCTTGTTGGCATCTCCACCTTCATCCTTCTGATAGCGACCTCCATCCCCGCATGCCCTGCTACCTTTGGCCCCGGTCCAGTGGGATTACGCAAGGCATATCCCTCTACCGCGCATGACTGTCCACTTTATGTCAGTCATACGACCCACTTGCACCTTTTGCTGAAGACTTGATAGCGAATTGCAGGTACCTAGACATGAAAGCAGTAACCAAAGTCCCCGCCCCATTTCCTGCAGAGCTAGTTCTTCATGGCTCCCACCCCAAGTTGATTTGGGATCAAATGGCAACTTGTGTTTTTCTGAAGGCACAGGAAATTCAGTAGGGGTAAGGGCAGCCCCAGAACAGGGGTTGGGGTGTGGAACTAGTCCTCCCATCCTAAATAATCATCTTATCCAAGTTTCCAAGAGAGATGGTGTGTTTAGTGGCCATTCTGCCCTGAAAGTTCCCAGAAGGAGACGTGTCAGAGGCCAGAGTCACACCCCGCCACCAAGCCAGCCAAGTTGCTGACGGGAATTGGCACATCCTGAAGTAAACCCCAGTCGGATTGGAGAGGGCTTCACAGGAGGCCACAGGCTGACATGGTGAACAATGCTCTATTCACAGGTTACAAGGGTAGGCCTGTCTCATGTGCCAACCAAAATGGTGCTGGGAAGAGATGTCACTCTGTCGTCTTGCTTCAGGTGATTAGAACCAATTAAGAGGGTGACACATCGCAGAGACGAGAAGAGAAAACACAGAGGGCGTTGATTACACACACACACACACACACACACACACACACACACACGCCATTGGCCTAAGAGAGAAAGCAAGTGTCTGCCATCTGCTTCCCAAGTCCATGTACCAAGGGCTGGATACCTTTCCATTGCCGGTTGACCTTTCCGGGCTCTTGTCCCTCCTTGGCTCATAGAACAACAACCACGCTACCTGGTGGAAAGTGCTTTTCTCTTTGGAGAGCCTGGCTGTTATTTCATGTTTCATTCCTAGGAAAGCACAAAGCCTGTCCATTTGGTGGGAGCAGTGAAAGGAGGCTTCGAACAGGTGCCATTGTAAGCTTGCCGGCGGAGGAGCCATTCGGAGGGCAGCAGGCTTGTTTTGATCTCCGCTCAGATGGAAGGCTTTAGTGGAATACCCTCTCCGGCCGGGAAGGGGACTCTTTGATCTCCCTTCGCCTAATAGGCAGAACCCTCTGCTCTGTTTCCTCTAAGGACAAAAATAAACAGAGAAGCTGAGTTTGTGAACAGCTGCATAAACAATGCAATTTGGAAGTATGCAAAAAATATGTGGGTTATATATACATTCATGCATATATCCTCTTGATCCGTGTTTTGCTTCCTTGTGACCATGGCATGATCTGAGAGAGATTTCCATCGGATGCAGTGAAATCCAGTCCCTTAATGCTCTGAGGGGTTGAAGGCCTCCGAGCATTTGGGCAGAAGCATTTCTTTCCTCTGGACCTGACAGTTCTGAGACATTCCAACAATAGTATCATAAAACTGAGGGAATTTTCTGTGCTGCTCACCCTCCGGAGGGTAGGTAATTCGAGTGGACTGTCTCATGGAGGTGACCAATTTACCCTCGTACAATAGAGTCTGCAAGTCTGATAAATTCATCTTTCTTCCTGTGCCCCTTCCTTCCAAGGAGGTCTTGCTTTCGACATCCATCTGTCATTTAATGGGATCACCATTTGCCTGGTCCCAGGCAGCAAGCTCGGGGATGAGTGTCCCTGATTTCTCCGTTACCCCCCACCTCTGATCCGTCTCCAGAAAGTGTGGAGTTTTCCTTTTATGCCTCTCTCTTCACTGATACTCATAGTTCAGGCCTTATTACCTGGACTAATGTAACAGCTTCCACTGATAACATGTCCTTACATTTAAAGATAAATTAAAATCATTTAAGTAATCCATATGGTGGAAGGAAAAGCTCAGACATACCGTGTTGGCTCCCAGGAGAACTTGGAAGAAACAGCGACTTTCAACAGACAAGAGAGGTTTAAAGTACAGAAACTCTGTTTCACATCCGAGCACTGGTCTTCTGGTTCTCTTCTGTGACTTTTTCTCCCTAGCCTGTTTGCATGTTTTTGTCTTTTTATCTTGGTCATGATGTTCCTGCTGCCTACAGTGCTTGTCTTTGTTCCTTCCGTTGATCAAAATCCCGTTACTCTGAGCGCAGCTCATTGCCATTCCCTTCCCTGAACATGGCGGGCAGAAGTTTTCACTCCCTCTCCCTAATTTCTACAGGCCTTCTATTTTTTATTCTATGTGTAATTGAACTCCTTGCTTTATGAATATCTATGTGTATTACTTACCTATTGCTATACTAGATTATGAATTCCTGGACAAATGGCTTCCTTTTTTTCCTTACATGGATTTGTTACTACAGAGGAAAGCATAACCCATTGCATAAGGTTAACTCCTAAATAAATTCTTTAAAACATAAATGGACCTTCTTAAACCATGATAACTACACATTCACCTAATATCCCTAGTGCCCTTTCTCTGTTTCCAGCTTTATTGAGGTGTGATTGATAAATACAATTTTAAGATTTTTCAAGTATATATGATAATTTTGTATATGTATCCACTGTGAAAGGATTTTTCTCCATGGAGTTAATTAACATACCCATCACCTCACATACTTTCCTTTCTTCCTCCATCCCTCCCTCCCTCCTTTTTTTTCTTTCCTTTCCTTTTCATTTTCCCCTTCCTTCCTCCTTCTTTCTTTATCTCTCCTTTCTTTCTTTCTCTTTGTGTGAGAGAGCATTTTTAAGTTCTACTCCCATAGCACATTTTAATTATACAACATGGGGTTATCCATTAGATCTTCAGGACTTCATCTGGTGCCCTTTTACCAACCTGTCTTATTTTCCCCCATCTTCTAGCCCCTAGCAACCATTGTCTTACTCTGTTCCTATGAGTCAGACTTTCTTTTAGACCCCGTGTATGAGACACCAGCCAGTATTTGTCTTTCTCTGCCTTTGTGTCGAGTATTTGAAGCAAGTATTTAAGGAACTCTTCATTAACAAAACTCATAAAAGTGCCATTTAATTCCCATAATAATCCTATGGCATAATTATTACTTTTGTCCTCGTTTCACAGTTTAGAAAAACGGAGCTCAGAGAGATGAAGAATTCTGTCAGGACTCCCACAGTGTGTTTGGACTCAAATTCAGGTCTGACTCCCTAAACCTGTATTTACATTTCGGGGCTGTGTTATCCCTCAGGTGTCCTGTGTCGAGACAGGGTGCGTAATGCACAGTTGCTGGCCAGAGGCTGGCAGGCTGGTGGGGAGACGAAGGTGTAGGCTGCCAGAGGAGAGGTGCCTATGGTCCGTGAAGGGATGGGGTGGGAGGGACAATGGTCAGAGCATGTCACAAGAAGCAGTGGACTGTGTCTTTGAGGGGCCTGTGAGGAGCATGGACATATGGGTTTTCTCTGTGCTGGATGAACCAGACTCAACAAGGCTTAAGGGTTTCTCTATTTCTTAGGGTTTCTATTCAGCTCAGCATGCATTTGCTGGTAAACAGTGACATTTATCTTCAAGTTTGGATTTTTATGGCTTCTGAGGTAATAGTAAGACTAGAAAATGGATAACATTTAAAAAATAAATGAAACGCATAATATAGATGAAGAGAGAGACTACTGGAGAGACCACAGGAATTTGTTTCAAAGAGCAGGTAAATGGGCAAAAATAGGAGAAAGGGATTAAAAAGTACAGATCTGCAGTTATAAGATAAAGAAGACGTGGGGATACAATGTACAACACAGGGAATATAGTTAATAATATGTAACAACTTTGGTGACAAATGGTGGCTCAAGACATATCACTTCACATACAAATGTTGAAGCAGTATGTCGTACACTGAAAACTTCAATAAAAAAATAAAACATGTGTTTGTAAAACAAAACAAAACCAAAACCTTTAAAAATCAGTTTAAAAAAAAGTCACTGTGATTTTCTGTTGTTTTCAAGAATCCACGCTGGAGGAAAACCCAGGGAGCACTGAGTGGGTATCTGATGAGAAACGCTGACCGTGGTCTACCAAAAGGATGTTTGAAGCAGACACATCTTTTTCATGTTCAAGTGTGGAGTTTCCGAGTCTTAGAGCCCGTTGGACGGGACCCGAGAGGCCACCTGGTTCACCTCCCACGTGCCGGAGGGCACTTCCTCCGCAGAACCCACAGGTTGTCCGAGCCTCTGCCTGCATGTCCGGTGGGGAAGGAGGCACTCGCCGCTGTGCTAGGCAGCCCCTTCCTTTGTGGGTGTTCATGAAGAGAAACCCACCTACTCAGAGTCTTCATTTCAGACTCTGGAGCCACACAGTAGGAATCTAATTGTCCAGGTGCGGGACCCTCAGATATCCAAAGGCTCTTCTAGTCCTGCTAAGTCACGTTGGACTAAACTCCCTCCACCTTCATTTAATATATGCAGTGGGCGTATATTACACAGAGCCCTTACTCTGTGTGTAATGCTACTTGCTAGGGACACAAAGATGATAAGACACAGCTTTTACCCCCTCTAGGAGCTCGTTGTCTGGTTCATCTAGAAATCCAGACATGGTATTGTTTCCGTCACCCTTCCTGGAGAGCCAAGTTGCATTTAAAGGACAGTATCAGCAATTGGACCCAACGCCCTTTGCACAGTCTGTGCTTTGTACTTCCACTAGTGAAGCCTTGGCTGGGCTCTTGGAACTGTGACCAACTCAAATCCCACTTTTCACCCATCTGCACTCCACAAACAACTGTTAAGTCGGGTGGTTTCCAGCCTGTATTTCATTCATTCACTCATTCATTCAGTAGACTTTGAGTACTATTTGGGGCTCTACTGGTTACTGTTTCTCAGACACAGTTCCGAACCACCATGCAGTTCTGGCACCAAGTTCATTCTTGTAGGAAAGACACATAATTAAATGGAAATTCCCGATATGGGTCAAGCACTTGGATAGGAGTGTATGTAGGGTGCTAGGCGGTCACAAAGGAAGGCTGTCTAACCCTGTCGGAATGAAAGAGTGTGGGGAGAGGGCCAGAGAAGGATTCTGGGAGGATCTGTCACCTCTTCAAAGACAAATAGAAGTTAACCAGGTGGAGGAGAACCAGGCAGACAGAATAAACTTTGCAAGACCAAGGGGCATGAAAAGGCCCGAGGGTACTGGCTGAACAATGGGCTCCCTGATGAGGGTGGAAGGGGTGGGGGTTGGGGGGACAGGGTTTTGCATGCCTTGCCTAAGAGATTGGGTTCTGTCCTGAAATCCCTTGTGTTCATCCCTGTTGAACTTAGTCCATACCAAGCGCTAAAAATCCTGGTTATTTCATGCAACATATTACTTTTTTGTTACATGAGAGGATTTGATAAGCATACCTTGTCTGCTTCTAGACAAATTTTGGATAAAAGCAGTGAAAAGGGGGGCACCTGGGTGGCTCAGTGGGTTAAAACCTCTGCCTTCGGCCCAGGTCATGATCCCAGGGTCCTGGGATCAAGCCCCACATCGGGCTCTCTGCTCAGCAGGAGCCTGCTTCTCTTCCTCTCTCTCTGCCTGCCTCTCTGCCTATTTGTTATCTCTATCTGTCAAATTAAAAAAAAAAAAAAAGCATTGAAAAGGGATAATAAAAGAAGTACTGAGCACCTCAACCTGCCTTGGAAGGGAGCTGTGAACGCTGAACAGGATGGGTCAGCAGACAGTCCGTAGGCCTAGCAAAGCCCACATCAACCTGCCCGACCTGTCCCTCCCAAGTCCTGCTTCATCTACACCTTCTACTCTGTTCCTGGAACACTCTAAGCTCTTCTCTATTTCTGGTCCCTTGCATATGCTGTTCCACTACCTGGAACATTTTCTGCAGCTGGTTCTTAACCTTGAGATGTCTTCTAAAAGATCTCCACCTCCTCGGTCCCCCAAGCCGCACCCAGCCATGCTCTATCACTCAACCTGTTTCTTTCTTTCATAGTACTTATCATGAGTTAGGGTTATCTCTTTGTTTACTTGTGTATTGTATTATTATTTAGGCCCGCTCTCTCTCTAGACTGTAAACTCTCCAAGGAGGGAGACCCTATCTATTTTGTCTACTGAGGGAGCTCAGGAAATACTTAGGCGCTATTAAAAGAGAAGTTTCTATGGGAATACTACTTGAGTATGGTTGACCGTGAACCCTAAGAGACGGGCAATGACCTTTGCTGCCCTTAGCTAATTAAAGGGGAGTCTAATACACTACCCAGAATCCAGAGTAATGGCCGTATTAGACAAGCCTGCACTGTAACAGGATTCCTTCCAGGGACATTCTTGGACGGGCTTGAAATAGATCTGTAATACAGCGGATTTCACGGTTTCTCTGGTTGTGCTCTGGTAACCCTCCACCGAAGCTGAGAGTCTATAAAGTAAGGCAGAGAGTGGATATCAATGAGAATATTATGGACACAATGAAGTTATGCTCAGTCAGTAGCCCTTTAAATCTTTAGGGGAGCTGGGCTTAGATGGAAATTCTGTAACTGAATTTTAGGCTACCGGGCTGGGTGGAATCAGGAGAACAGTAGGAACTGGCATGAGGCTCATGTAGAGCAAAGAACACAAAAAATGGGTTGACTAACTTGGAGGACAGGAAGACTGGGAGGCTTCCTTAGAGTCCAGCAGGCCTGCTGATCAGTAAGTCAGCAAGAATCTGTTGACTTGTAGTTTGTATTTGGTTGCGAGTTACTCCTAACCTTGGCTGCACGGTAGAATCCCCAGACCTGGCCAAAGACCAACCCTCGTCGGTCTTTGGAGCCCCTGGGGATGGGGCCTGGGAAGCACTACTTTTTTTTTTTTTTTTTTAAAGCTCCCAAGGTCATTTTAAGTTGCAGTTGGAATTGACACTGCTTGGAAAGGAGTCTCTTCGGAAGATAATCAGGTATAAAATCGGGCTCCTGCCCTTCAGGTGCTTGATTGGAGCTTGAAATTTAATGCTGAAAACTTAAAGTGATAATGTAAGATGTGCCAAAGAAGTAATGGATAAAATGGGCAGAGGTGAGTTTGGAATAGGGAGATTAGTTTTGTTTAGGGGATAGCCGGGGACTAAGTGCCGGTTCTGCGCCGGGCCCCGAAGGAAGTTCTGCTGAAGACACAGAGGAAATGAACATACAAGAAACTTCTGTTTTGGGTAGAAGAGCACAAAAAACCAACAAACCCGAAGAAAACCGGGGTTATTTGCTGCTGTTATGCCTGGAAATTTAAGCACACTAAGAATTCCAAGAGGCAGCCTTGGATGTATTTGGGACAAGTTTCTAGTGTTTCAGGTGAACTTTGGGCATCACCTTCAAGAGTTGCAAAGAATTCATTTAATTTTATAATTTATAAAGCAGACATTGATGACATGCACTCCACTGTGCAGACTACCGTGCATGGATCAAGTTCTCGAAGAGTGCTTCAGAGCTTCGGGCCATCATTCTCTGTGCTGCAGGTGGGGAGGCCAAGGCTTATGGAGGCCAAAGAAATGTGTCCAAGGTCACACAAGTTATTAAGTGGTGTTGGCTCTTGAGCTGAGCTTGTGACCGCCATCTGTAGGACCAGCATGAGCAGAGGAGGGAGGCCAGAGTGAGCAAAGTGGATTTTTTGTGCATTGACTAAGTAGTGGGTTAGGTTGGGTAACTGTGTGATTATTGCAAAGGTAACTTGGAGACCAGCTTCATTCGTCACAGGTTTTGACTGCTATTTCGTGGAATTTACCTTTATCTTCTGCACACTGGAGACTCCTTGAAGGTTTTTGGGGGAAGGGGTGTAGTGATGAAAAGTTGTTTTTGGGAAAAGCTTCAAGCCTGAAGACAGGAACACCAATTAAAAAGATGTGTCAGTGGTCACTGCAGGAAGCCTAAACAGAGTCAGTCAGTGGGATGGGAAAGGGTGGGAACGGTGTGGGGCACTTTGGAGAAGGATGGCCCTTCCTTCTGTCCAGAGATGGCGGGGTATGTGGGATGGGACAAGAATTGCCTCAGGGGTAATTTTGGGGTGGTGTTAGTTTGAATTTCCTTACATGAGTAAGGTAGAGAGATTTTGGAGTAAAAAGTGTACTTTTTTGTGTGAATATTAAGAGAAAGACAAGGAGTGATTTTTTCTGAAATTAAGCTCTGAGAGTGCTAGGATTGTGAGGATAGTATGACCTCTGACCCAGTTCAGTTCTGGGTGTTATTTAATTTAGGCCTTGTGACTAAGCTACTTTATCTGGCTTCTCGAAGAGCTTCTGAGACAAAGGAATTACAAGGAGTACCATCTTTGATTCTAAAGGAGGGCTCTGGCAATATTTCTCAGCTCGCCCACCAACCTCCTTTCTCATTCCCCTGCTGTCTTCTCTTGGGCATTGATTACAGCTACTAGGGACTGATCAGTCTTTAATGACCAGAGACCTTTCTCCACTGAATGAAATCTCCAGCTCTGGGATGGGAAGCTTCCAGAGATCCTTCTCGTAAGCCTTCGTAATGCTCTTTTGATACCTGTATGCTCAAATCCTATGTTAGCTCTCTGTGGGAATGCCAGCACTAGGAAGATGGGAGTGAATTCGAGTCAGGTTGTAGCTCTCTTCTGATCTTTGTCATGCGTTGGCTTAAGAAAGACCCAGGGCCTCAGCTGCACGTATCCTAGGTATGTGAAAATACTACCTCAACTAGGTGTGAGAAATTCAGGTGCATCATTACTAATGATTATCGTAAGGGCTAGAGAGTTTAGGCCAAAAATAATTAGGGTGAACTCTGTCAGCAGAGCTCCCAAATAATGAGATAGCAATTAATGAATGGACTCATTGTTCTTCTTAGCTGCAGGGCGTTAAGTGTTTCATTTCAAGTCACGGGTAAGTAGTACAATTCATTTATACCTTTGTTTAAACTGGTCAGTTTAATGTTAATTGATTTTACTTTTATTTATAATTTAATATCCAATCTTAATTTAAAAATAAGATGATTCCCCTCACCTCAACCCCATTATAAACCTATGAGCAAGTGTGGCTTTGGTGATCTCAGTTCACTCCCTATGATAGGCCTCATAATTAAGCTCTTAATAAGTGTTTTGATGGTATTAATCATGACAATGATGAGTTTTAAGTGTGCTGGTGTTGCCTACTAAGGCAAGACTCTCAGATGTTTTCCATGACATCATTGTGTGGGGCTAGGCCGGCCAGTTCTCCTCGTGGCCCTTTTCTTTCTCCTTTTAGGTCCAGAAGCTTCAGGAGAAGACTTTCACCTCATTATTATTATTATTACCTATTATTTATTTTATTTTATTTATTTATTTTTTAAACAAAGCCTGCAGGATATCATGGGAAATGCCTTCACATAACTATTGCACACAGCAAGCTTTCCTTCCTACTTCTGTCCAGAGATTTTGGCTAAGCAACAGCGGTTGCCCTGCTGAACCCATTTATTACAATATGTATATTAAATGCATCAACCATCACCTTTAGTGCCTCTCTCTTTTCCTCAGAGAAGACCAAATGTTTACAAATCATTTCCCAGATCATTCGATCTTGGAACCTCTTTTTCCTTTCTTAAAGATTTTATTCCTTTATTAAGAGAGAGAGAAAACAAGCAGTGGGGAGGGGCAGAGGGAGAGGGAGAAGCAGGCATCAGGAGCCCAATGCGGGACTCGATCTCCGGACCCTGAGACCATGACCTGAGCTGAAGGCAGACGCTTAACAGACTGAGCTTCCCAGGCGCTCCAACGTTTGGACAGCTAAGCTCTTGACTCTTTCTTTGACTAGGACCTTTTGACTCTTTCTTAGAACTAAATCGCTCAGAGAGTCATAAGCTGAGGAATGAGAGTATCCGTTGCATAGGATGTGTTAAAACATTTATCAAGATTTGGTATAACAAACTCCTCTCCTCCTACCCCAACTTTCCCTTATACCCTTCCTCCTGAAAAAAAAAAAAAAAAAAAGTAGTGACCCTACGTGTTTTTGAAGTGAACAGATGTCCCCCTGATGTCCCTGGATCTCCCATGATACTGTTTCTTGAGACTTCTTTTTTGGGGGTCGGATGTCATCTGGGCTTTTAGTTCCCTTTTCAGAGTCCATGTCCAGAAAGACCCATCCGGTTTCAGAGCTGTGGATTTCTTAAGACTCTCCTGCCCTTCACTTTATCTGCCTCTATGGAAAAGATGGAATTAGACGGGCCAGCTGTGCTCTCTGTGGGCCTTCCCGTGGTCTGCAGGTGCGTCCAGGGCCAGGGGCTGGAAGATGAGGTTGAATGTGCTTTTTATTTTTTAAATCTCACTCTGTGTCCCTGTGAGTTCTGCTGCTTCATTTCTCAGTGTTTGGGAATCAGACCAGTGTCTTGGTCCTAGATTGTTTACCGAGCCTCGACAGCTGGGTGATGCTCAGTGGTTGTGGAGAGAGTAGCATGTGGCTAGAGGTGGAGGTGGGCGTGTTGGGTAAAAAAGACTAGCAAGGGGTGCCTGGGGGGCTCAGTGGGTTAAACCTCTGCCTTCAGCTTGGGTCATGATCTCAGGGTCCTGGGATCAAGCCCGGCATCAGGCTCTCTGCTCAGCAGGGGACCTGCTTCCCCCCTCTCTCTCTGCCTGCCTCTCTGCCTACTTGTGATCTCTCTGTCAAATAAATAAATAAAATTTTAAAAAGAAAAAGAAAGACTAGCAAATGTTAGTGTGTTGAGAAGGAGGAGGAGCAGTGCCAGGGAATGGAGACGTCCAGCAGGACATTCTTTTCCTACAGAAACTTTCTCAGAGATGGCTTAGGGAAAAGGAGTTGGCTCACTGTTTCTGACTGATTGTCTTTGAATAATGTGCAACAACGTGAAGCCAAGGGTCGTGCAGAGCCTTGCTAGTTAAGAACAAGCAGAAACTGCAGAGTCCATCAGCTGTACTAGGAGTTGGTATATCGGGACCAATCATTTCCCCCTTGAACTGTGACCAGCCAGAAGTCTTCATCAGTAGGTGAGTGGGTTAACAAGTTGTCACCACTAGTTTGCATTTAATTACTGCATTAAAAAAAGCGACGACTTGAACCTGACTCTCATAACTTCATTATAGGCCTAAAAATGTAAAAGATCAACTATGGTTTCTTCCTCTCCTCTGTGAATGGATGGTTTCTATTCAGATGTTGGTATGGTATAATTTGATTGCTGCCTGAGGCTATTTTTTTGAGACCTTTGGAGTGTCCTGGGAGTCTGTCTGTCCAATGGTTTTATTTGTATGTGGCACTCCTGCCTTCTGCCAGTCCTTCTCCGAGTGGTGGGGTCATAATGTGGACATAGCTGGATCAGAGAGGAACACGCCGGTGTTCTGACTCGCTCTCTGCCCCATCCCCCAGGGCAGGGAAGGCGCTGGCCCCAGAGTAGCTCTCATCTCGTGCTGTCAGCTGTGTGATAGGAGAGGGAAGGCAGGGTCTGGCCCGAAAAGGCCTGAATGGGCAGCTGGATGGAGAGCTGGTGGAGTTGGGTCAGGGAAGACCATCATGGCCCAATTCAAGGAGCACAAGCCGGCAGGGCACATTTGGGGGCCTGTGAGTTGCTCTTGTCAAAAATCCTCCCTTTTGTGCTGCATCTGAAGAGCAAAGAGGAATATGCATCACAGGTGTTAGAGGGATCAGGGCAGGACCAAGTTATACCTGCATTGGTGGTTATACTTGGCATGGGAAGTGGGTTCTGTAGTGTTGACAACAAGGAGGGAGATATTCTAGGAAAGACTGTGCTAGCCCAGAAGTCCCTGTCATAAGATAAGTATAGCTCACGTTTGTATTGCCCCTTTCAGCTGAGAATAGTACCTAGAAAGTGAAACATGCTGACCATGGCACTGACATTTCTGATTACGTTTCAAAACCTTGTCCTAACATCCATCTTATTCATTTGACCCAAGACATCCTAAAATTTAACAACCTGTACTTATTTTAAAAATCCATCCCTTTGACGTAAGTCTTGGCACAATTCTACACTGCAGTTTATTGACCTATTTTTTTTCTGTTGACAGAATGACCATTTTTGAGCCTATAATCCTGAGCTCAGAATTTAATGAAGAAAGGGAGCATTTGTTTTTCCCCTTCCTTTTCTCCAGCGTTTGCTAACTTCTTACTAGTGGAGGGGAAATGTATTTGAGTAATTAAGGGAAACCCAAAGCAATGTTGATACATATCTCTATGATTAATGGTTGCAAGTTCTATAAAAAATGCCTCTCTACCTCTCACAGGGTCAATGGGGAAATGGCTCATGGAAAATGAGAAAGTACCTGGGCATCTGGCTACAGATCTGAATTCTTTGCCCATGTATATAGGTTGGCTCACTTCTTACATCTTGGTAATAGGGCCATTATTTCTGCGTTAGTTGGATTTCAGAATGTCATATGTTGTTTCAACCCAGGCTGCTCCCCAGGAAACACGACTGTTTGTTCTCTTTTCTGGCTTGGGCTAAAACCGTGGTACCATCTTTCTTCCAAGCAGAGTGTCTCCAAATAGGAACCCCTTTATCTTTCAGAAATCTGTGAACTTCACTGGTTTTTCTGTACGTGGGAATATACTTTTTTTGGTGACTATATTTCTGTAGATTTAAATTTTATACATTGAAACATGTTGCTTCCTACTGGGAAAGAATTAATGTGATTTAAGAAGAATTCAAAATATCTCCTTGCCTGCTTTTTTCTTTTGGGAGTTGGGCACCATGTCATGAAAATTATGGAGGCTTTGAAATAAGGATGGACTCTGCTCAGGCAATATGAGCCAACACCAGTGCATAACTCATAAGCAACCCCTGGAAGAAGCAGAAGGCTTTAGCTATGTATGCATGTACACTGATTACCTGGAACATTAGAAATATCAGAAGGGAAGTTCCCTGGTAAATTGTATTTTAGAATTTTGGAAGGTAGTGTGGTATAATTAAAAGAGCATGGCCATGAATCAGACAGATACCTGTTCAGATTCCAGATATGTGCCCACATCATTGGTAATTTTTGCTCAGACTTAGAGATAGGTACGCACAGAGTCTAGCCCAGGATTGTGCTCGATAAGCTTTCCCTCTTTTGTCCCCTCTGTCTGCCCATTGCCTTCGGATATGGGTAGAATTTAAGAGGCATGAGACTAATGCGGTGTTTTGTTGAGGGAGCCTCTTTTCTTTTAGAGATTGACCCTTCCTACTGTCCTTAACACAGGGTGAATTATTATTATCATTTTTTTAAGTGAGCAAATCAATGCCAGTGTTGTAGGCCATCGAGTTGTAATACATAAATCAGAATCTGCCCTTGTATTCCTCCACTCTTCCTAAATGTGTATTTGCCTGACTTAGGAGAAATTTCTAAGCAGAAGTCTTTCAATGGTTTGTGACATACCAGATTGTTAGCTGTTCATCTCTAAAACACTTTAGCTAAGGAAACTTAAAAATGGGCCACATGATTACAGCCACTGTGGAAAACAGTATGGAGGGTACCTCAAGAAATGAAAAATAGGACTGCCATAGAATCCAGCAGTCCCACTTCTGGGTTTACTTCCAAAGGAAATAAAATCATTTTTGCAAAGAGATTTCTGCATTATTATGTTTATTGCACCATTATTCACACTAGCCGTGACATGGAAACAACCCGAGTGTCCATTGGCAGATGAGTGGATAAAGAAAATGTGTGTATACATATAATGGAGTATTATTCAGCCTGAAAAAAATCTTGCCTTCTGTGACAACATAGATGAACCTGGAGGACATTATGCAGAGTGAAATAAGACACAGAAAGAGAAATACTACATAGTCTCACTCATGTGTGCAGTCTAGAAACTTCTAGAAACAGAAGAAAAGAGTTACAGAGAGCTGGTGGTTGGAGAAATTGGGAAATTGTTGGTCAGAGAGGACAAACATCCATTTATGGGACAGATATTTTCTGGAGACCTAAAGCACAGCAGGCGGTGACCATAGTTAATAATAATGTATCATATCTTTGAAATTTGCCAAGTGTGTTCTTGCCACACACAAAAAAGGCAATTATGTGAGCTGATGGCTATGTTAATTAAGTTGATTGTGATAATCATTTCACAATGTGTACCTATATCAAATCATCACGTTGTATACTTTATATGTATATATAATTTTTATTTCTCAATTATGCTTCAATATAGCTGGGGGTGGGGGGGCGGTGTATGAAAGGAATTGCAAAGGCCCAGAAACTTCCAAAATGGTATTACCATAGCCTCTCATTATTAAAATCACAGTGTTTGTAACACTGGGTTGCAGAATCAGTTAATGATTTAAAAAAAAAAAAACCAAAACCACACCACACAAAGGAAAAAAAAGAAATGTCTGGGGCCAGTCACTACTCAACATTTTGGTCATTCCCACCTAGAAAGGCAATATGTGACATAAACAGAACACTTGTGCTTCCCTCTAGGGATTTGGGCTCTAGTCCTAGTTCAGACATCGACTTTCTGTGTCAGTTTGTCAAATACCATCTGCCTCATACATCAAAGGCCAGGCTAGAAAAAGTAATGTCTGTGTTGTGTTAGTCACTTGTGTCATTAGCTATAAATCACATAGCCTCAAAGTCTTAATTGCACATGGTTAGATTGAATGCGGAGATAGTCTTTGGCCTTGAGGAGTTATGATCTGGATCACTTGTGGAGATATCGTATGAGTACACATTTATCACTTCCTTGTGAACAGAAACGTAGTTATGCTGGAGAAGTTTACCTGCATGCAGTAACACTCTTGTTCTCAGCACACTTGCTTAATTCAGCTAATATGTATTCAGTTGGTGTCCTGGCAAAGTACAGGAGGTACAGCATGGGAAATAGAAATCTAAGGCAAAGACTGTACAGTCGGGTTGAGAAATGGAAGAGAGACACATTGGCTCTGAGTGTGATGATTGCTCATAAAATCATTGCATCTTGGTACCAAAAGGGACCTTAAAACCCTCTAACTCCCCCGTGTACGGATGAGGAAGATTCCAACAAAGATCTCATCATGGACTAAAGGCTACGTAAGCTTAACGTTGGCACTGTTGAGGGTAGAGCTGCATCTTAACCCTCAGGGTTTGGCTCCGTGCAGGGAAGGGGAAGGCCTTCTTGCTGTAGGGAGCAGCTATCCTTGGTCCCAGTCAGCCAGTTGGGTAACCATGGTCCCCATGATTCACATTCACTGTTTTGCAGAATCTTATTACCGTTATTCCTACAGTGATCCTTCATTACTCTTGCCTTTTACTACCTACAAGAGCAAGACTCAAGCAAGAGTACATATTGATATTTCTGCTGTAAAACGGTCTGACTGCTGTTTGTCTACCACTTGACCTTATTGGCTTGAGTAGAAGAGAAAAGGAGAGGAACTCGTCCATTCCATCCAACAAGACCCTTCTGCTGAACACGGAGCTGCTCTTTCCTCCTCTCTTTCAAGGGGTGCATCTCCCCAAAGTTTGAGCCCTTTCTGCCATGTAGTTCTTGTTCCCTGAGCTCATTCACTGTATAACCTTTAAGGAGGCACAGACATGTACCCCTGGGGATAAAAATATGTTTATAAAAACAAAACAAAACAAAACAAAAAAAACAAGGGGATTACCAGGAAGAGGGGACTCAACTGCGGAAATGATATGACTGACTATGTGACATGGAGGCAGCTGGTAAAAAATGCCCGTATGTTGCTGATCGTTATGGCAAAGGGAAATCTTCCAATCTCTGCCTATACCTGGGGGGGCCTTACCGGACCCTGGTTTGTTTGAGAGCACTCTGGTCTAGCAACTTGCCTTCGTGTTCCAGCAGAGAACTCTTCCCACTGGCCCCACTTAGCAGACCGAGCTTCCACCTTAGAAGCTCTTTGGGGTATTCTCTGGTAAGGCCCAAGTGCCATTCCATCCTGTGTTTATTGTTTTTCTTATTTTTTTTTTTACAGTCAGTATTTGGCAAATTTGTATACTTTTACCTGTTTCTTTTTATTCCCTTTTACTCTCTGGTTAGAATCTCCACTAATCTCATCCTTCACATCTCCATTTAAATGACACTCTCGTGGGGGCATCCTGACCACCTATATTTGGTTAAATCCTCTTGCTGAATGCTCTTTATAGCACCCTGAATTACTGCTTTCTTAAGTGTCTGCCATCTGGCCAGAACATAAGCTGGGCAAGGACCTGGTCTGTCTTATCCCCATACTGTTTTATCCCCAGTTCTTGGCACAGTGTCTACGTGAGGTATTCCATAATTTGTTAAATTAAATTGAATTTTATTCTCTTTTATCCCACTTTGTTTCTATTCTTTGCAACCAAAGGCAAGCTAGAAAGAATACATTTAAACCAGGATTAGAATGCACAGGGAGAAGGAGGAAATGAACTTGAATTTGGAAAATTACATTTTGGCATGAGATAGGTTCTAAGTTTGGCAAATGATTTTCTTCTGGGTAATCAGGAGCTTGCCTATGGACCCACGGGGCCATTTGCAGAAAAGTAACCTCCCGTGGCTTTTTCTAGAAACTTTGCCCAGTGCCCTGGCATGAGGTGTGAGGCACATTTTCCCAGCTTGCCTGGTAGAGATAGTATGAAGATCGGTCTGGACGTAGCAGAGAAGGGGGGAAAGTTTTAGAACTTAAGGCAGAAGATTTCCTAGTGAGTAAACTTACTAGAAGTTTGTCATTCTTGAAATTCTCTGTCCATTTTCATTGATCCTGTACTCCTTCCCCTTGTGCTACTTCTTCCTTAGGCAAGTGTGTCATGCTTGTTGCTTTTTCCTTTTCCAGGCCCATCAACAAAATCATACCCCAGGACCCAGTCCTTGATCCTCTGTTGTTTTTAAGTGTTTCTTTCTAGGAGATGGATTTGACTTTCAGCCCTTCAACTCTGGTTCTCGGGACAATCTCCATATCCACCTCTGAGTGCTTCTGGGCAGAACCATCTGTTACTGTCCCCGCCTGTTAGGTATCATCACGTGGGTATCTAATTGTCACCACAAACAAATAAGCCTCTGTAAGCCTTGTCTTTTCTACCAGGACATTCTCACCTGGCAAGGGTGCCACATTTCCATCAGGGACCACTCAAGTCTTTGAGTCTCCCTGTGCCTTGCCTGTGTCTGCACCTACCTCCTACCCCAGCCTCGTGGTTTTCTAGATCCCATTGGTTTTTCCTTGACAGTGGCTCTGGCATCCATTCCCTCTTTTCTCCCCACAACCCAGCTCCTCTTCTTTTTGCGCCAAGGCCCTGTCCTCTCTAGAATCCAGCCATCTGTCCTGAATTCCTAGGGTTCTTATGGTGCCCAGCATTGCCACATGCTTCTTTGTTTTCCTGTTTGTTTGGTTTTTTAAATTTTAATGTCTCATTTTCCCAATGAGTAATTAGCTTCTGGAGGGCAGAAATGAGGAATGGTTTGTCTTCCCGTCTCTAGCAGTTGGCACGGAGCTGCGTCGCTGGGGGTCAAGTTCACTGATGATAGTGACGGTGAATCAGAGCACTCCTCTTGGTCAGTTTTGTGCAGACTGCACCCGGTAGACACCAGGACCTTAACTAGAAATGGCAAAGCAGAAGACATGAAGCAGGGGCAGGGATTAGGTTAACCCAAGAGAGCGGTGTTGTGACTTCCAGTGAATAGAGGCAACTCCAAAATACGGAACATGAGTTCCTTTTGAGCATTGGAAAAAAAAAAATCAGTGCCTCCTTTGGTATTGTTCTTCATTGTTGGAAAATTTTTTTTTCTGCTCGTTATCTCATGTGATCCTTCAGCAAGCTGTGGAGATGTATCATATTGCCATTTTATAGGAGAGAAAACAGAAACTTGGAAATCTGGTTTGACCTGGGCCATAGATCCCAAAGGTGGCAGAAGCACATCTCCAGCCCCGATCTTCTGGTTCCAGGTAAAAAGCAGCTCAAGTAAGGACACAGAGTTAATTAGACGCCAGGAAGATGTACTTCCCACTCTTGTCCTAAAGAAGTTTGCATTTTCGTGAGAAGAAGAAGAGTAAACAAATTAACTCCAAGGTCTGAATTAAGGGTGAATAAGGACACAAACACAATGGTGTGGGCGCGTGAAGGTAGGAGTGATTAATTCAGTCTTTGTGCTGAGCAACAGCTGCTCTGGGAAGCTTTCCGTCAGTGAGTGGTTATGAAGTGTGGATGAAAGCAGGTGTGGGCGTCTGTAGAAAACAGAATGGCCGGGAGGAGAGAGACAGTGCCATCTCCAGTTTGTTCCTTGCAGCAGGAGCTGGGGAGTGGCGAAGGCGGAGGGTGGATGGTGACCACTTTTGGGTAGTTCAACATTCTAGGCAGGAGGGGAATGTCCCTAAACCTTTTGGCCCCAACTGGCTTAATTGATTTCATCGAGCTCTCAGTGTAGCCCAGTGTTCCTGTGGATGGCTGCAGCTTTGACGACGTTGCAGGCTGACTGTGAGAAGACTGAGCTTGTCTTTGTGCAAAGCTCAAGAATCTGGAAAGATGGCGCCATGCCGTCAGCCTACCAGCCTTGCTCCAGTGTCCTCTGCTTATTTTTTGAACTTCCTACGATTTTCTAAATACTCCCCCCAAATGTGTTCTCCCTACCTCCTTTATTTTTCAACCTTTGTGAACCTTAAGTTTTTACTTAGCTGATGCTTATTCCAGAGTCAACAGTATGACAGTCTTGTGTGGATTTTGGAATAGGTTTATTCTGTGTGTTTTTAATTCATTTACACGTAACCCATCAAAATGCCCCCCCCTTTTTAGTGAAGTAGTTAATGGCTAAGACTTTTTTTTAAAAGATTTTATTTATTTATTTGACAGACAGAGATCACAAGTAGGCAGAGAGGCAGGCAGAGAGAGAGAGAGAGAGGGGAGGAAACAGGTTCCCCACAGAGCAGAGAGCCTGATGTGGGGCTCAATCCTAGGACCCTGGGATCATGATCTGAGCTGAAGGCAGAGGCTTTAACCCACTGAGCCACCCAGGCACCCCTGGCTAAGGCATTTTTTTTAAAGATTTTATTTATTTATTTGACAGAGATCACAAGTAGGTAGAGAGGTAGAGGTAGGCAGAGAGAGAGAGAGAGAGGAGGAAGCAGGCTCCCCGCCCAGCAGAGAGCCCCATTCGGGGCTCGATCCCAGGACCCTGAGATCATGACCTGAGCCGAAGGCCAAGGCTTAACCCACTGAGCCACCCAGGTGCCCCAGGCTAAGGCATTTTTGTCAGCTTTTGAGTTGGCCTCTTAAAACATTTGCTCTTTTCATTAGTTGTGCGAAACCATTCTAGAAACTTGGCATGTGCCAACGTTAAAAGGCCCCTTGGGGCGTCTTTATGATTGCTTTCATTCCTCTTCCCCTTCTTTCTCATGCTTACAGATTATCCATCTAGACACACAGTGACTGAATCGTCATGTCTGCTGACCACTTACCCTCGGCTCACCTCCTCCCTCTTTCAGCATTAGACAGGGCAAATGAATTCTGACCTCCGCCATCTCCTTTCTCCACAGTTGTCAGAAATTGACTCTGGTCTGTCCCAGCTGCATCCATCTTTGCCTCCATCCTTCTTCCCCTTGGGAAAAGCTGAGCATTGGGCCTCTTAAGTGTTTCTACGAAGTTTTTTTTTACAGGTCTGCAAAACCTGCACATGATTTCTAGAGTCTTGATAGTTTTAGGGGATGTTCCATGTCCCGCCAGGTCAGCCCTCCCACCAATTTCCTTTAGACCCCTTGCTGCTGTCAGTCTCACTACACAGCTGTAAGGGCATTTGAAGACCGCCCCCCCAACCATGTGGTGAGGAGAAACTGGCGGACTTGGATGGGGCGGTCTTGCTTTGCATGTGAAGGCACAGAGGATGAGGAGACCCGTGTGCCTAGTTCCCGAGTACATGCGGGTAAATTCTGCTTTCTCCCTAAGAAAATGTTATCTGCTTTCCTTTGGCTTACTCAGAGATCATCAGGCAACTCCAGTGAAGGCAGGAAAGGAAAGGGAAGGAACAGCAATGAAAACCTGCTGGGCATTCCACAAATGGTAACGCACTTCATCCTCACAGAAATCTTCAGGGGTGAACTCTTACTAGCCCCGCTTCATGGAAGAGGAAATTGAAATGAGGAAAGTGTTGGTAACCTGTTCGAGATCACAAGTCAATGGTAGAGAGCCTCTTCTTTCCCCTACCCCAGATTACCAGCCAAGTGGCAGGAATGTGAGCCTATGGGAATCGCTGGGCATGGGTGATTTTATGATTTTTCCCAGGAAACTCAGCTAAAACCACCCAGTTGTCCCGTGGAGTCTGCCAGGTTATCTGAGTACTTCTGCTCCGTGTCTTTGTATGTGTTGCATTCGACCCTCTGAAGCTCTCAGCGGATATATAGGTCACACATTCCTGGAACATAAATCAGTCAAGCAAGCAGCTTAGAGATTCTTATCCACTCAGACCTTTGGCCCTCGCCCGTGTCCACAGGAAATGTGGGTGTGGAGAGTCAGTTTGGGGACTGGTATGTTGGGAGAATGGAAGAGAAGTCCATAGGAGATGCATAGGAACAGACACTGTTCTTTGGGGATTCTGCCCTGAAGTTCAAGTCAAACTGTAGTTGGAAGGGACAGGCTTCTGCCACGAATGAGGATTTATACGGAGGAGATGTGCCTGGACTGTGCCTCTCCTTGGCCCAGACACAATCACATGCACAAGGTTACAGTTTCCAGAATCAGCACAGCCGGAAAATGTTCTGTTGAGCCTGCCGAATGTTCTGTATCATCCCATACACCCTGGGATGTCCCAGGGCACACCGACCGCTGATGCGCTCAGATTTTCTAATCCAAAACCCAATTCTCAAAACAGCCAGTCACGTGGCAGGGAACCACTTGTAGGTACACAATACACACAGTTAATGTGATATCCGTCCTGCAGCAAAGCATCGGTTAGGGGGATTGGTTGAAGGAAAACAATGATTAGAAAACGCATTCATTGTGGTTATGTTTATCCTCCGTTTGTCAACTAAAAAATGTGTTTGTTTAAACAATGTCCTTGGTTTAGGGCAGTCATTCCTCGGTGGCAGATAACGTGCTTGAATTTCACAAGTGTATGTAAATGATCCAGCCGAGCAGGGCAGCTGTCTTCAGTCAACATTTTCACATAGTGATAATTCTCAGGGAAAGGGAAAGACCTACTTAATACACAGCACTATACACCATCCGCCTTCTCAGCGACCACAGTGCCCCCTAACGAATGTGTTAATTGCAAGCTTTTCCCTACTATTTTTAAAACCTACATTGGGTTTTTAGCCAAAATATAAAAATGTGGCTGGACAGTCACACACTACTTTTGGGAGAATATGAAATGGGAGTTGCCAGTGCTTTGAGACATTAAAACTCGGGGCTGGTGTTGTTTTGTTGGGAATTGGGTCATATAGTAAAACAAGAAAAGACCAGCAAACAGCTGGATGAAATGCATTTTATCTCACTTTTCTGCTCCCTGTGGGTTTGCCTTTCAGGAGACTCAGTGCTCCAGAGCACGCACATTTCCTACCCTGACTTCTGGTGCAGCCAAGCTCTTTCCTTCCAAGGATGCACAGCTCAACACATTGGCTCACTGCGGTCCTATACTTTAAGGGAGGTCCTCCTGAAACCCCCAAACATGTATGCTCATCCCAGCGGCCCTGTGTGCGCCTCCAACATCATGCGGTGCTCCCAGGCAGCGAGTAGAGTGCAGCTTTGTCCTTGAACTTGCCTCAGAGGTCAGGTCAGGATGCCTGCAGCTATAGGTTTCTGTAAAGGACGGTGCCTTAGATCACTGTTATTCCTTAGAACTTTGTGTTTTTCTTCTTTAGGTAAGCTCTACGCCCAACATGGGGCTTGAACTCATGACCCTGAGATCAAGAGTCATGTGCTCTACTGATTGAGCCCACCAGGTGCCCCTGTTTGCTTTGTTTTTGATGAAGGTTTTTTGCTGGGTTTAAGCATCAGAACCAAATCGCATAAATGTCCAAAAGCCATTTTTCTGTTGTCTGAATGTAGTCAACACACAATGTTATGTTAGTTTCAGGTGTACAACGTTATGATTCGACAAGGTTGCACATTGTACTGTGTTCACTACAAGGAGAACCACCCTCTGTTCCCATACATAGCTATTACAATATCATTGACTCTCTTCCCTATGCTGTGCCTTTGATCCCATGACTTATTCATTCCATAACTAGAAGCCTCTACCTCCTACTCTCCTGCACCCATTCTGTCCATTCCCCAATCCTCCACCCCTCTGGCCACCCTTGGTTTGTTCTCTCTATTTCTAGGTCTGATTCTGCTTTTTATTAAATTTTTTTTTTTTAGATTTCACTCATGAATGTAGTCGTGTGGGTTTTTTTTTCTCAATCTGATTTATTTCACTTAGCATAATCCTCTCTAGGTTCATCTGTGCTGTCTCAAAAAGCATGATCACATCCTTTTAATGGCTGCATAATATTCCATTATATATATGTATTTATATAGCCCACATCTTCCTTATCCAGTCATTTATTGATGGACACTTAGGTTGCTTCCATATATTGGTTGTTTTAAATAATGCTACAGTAAATATAGGGTGGGTATGTATTTTTTTGAATTGATATTTTGTACCTAATAGTGGAATTACTAGATCATATGGTATTTCTATTTTTAATTTTTGGAGGAGCCTCCATACTACTTTTACAACGGCTGTGCCAATTTGCATTCCCATCAGTAGTGTTCCAAAAGCCATTTTAAATAACAGCAATTGCTTCCAACCTACCAGAGGGTAGGAACCTTGAAAGAACAGTTTTCCGTGAATTGATCTATAAGGTTAGGTAATTTGAACCAAAACTTTAGTGGGATTTGGTTTTTTTAGAGACTAATAAGTTGGTGCTAAAATCAGCTGGAAAAATAAAGTAATGACAATAGCCAAGAAAATTCTGTAAAAAAGAATAGAGAAGGGGACTTGTTCTCCCAGATAACAAAATTCCCTTAAAAAAAACACAATAGTTAAAGTGGAGTGGCCAGCTTGTATATTAGTTCAGCAGGTTAGAAGAGTCCAGTACATCATATAACCTAATTATTTTTAGGGCCCCATATGACCCAGTGTATGTCCAGGATCATATTCAAAGACAATAAAAATCTGGCCACAGAAGCCTGGAGCATGAAGTTCTTTAGATCTTCTGAAAGGGTATATTCATGGATTATACACAGTATACACCCTAAATGGTTTTCAGAAATCTTCTCTAGTAGCCATTCCTCTCCCCAAAGTTGCAGACTCACAGCAGTCTCTAGAAATATACCCCTTTCTCTGATTTTTTAACCCTTGTCTCCCCATCTCCTATTGTTCCCTCACACCCACTACCTTCATGTAGCAGTGGGCAATCACCTCCCCAGAAGGCAGCCCTTGGGGGAAGGGTAGTGCTGCTTTTCTAGAGAGCAGGAGAGTCTCAGAACTCTGGTGACTAGAAGTCCCTAGCAGACTTCCAGAATTCCCAGAATGAACAAAAATTCCCAATCTCATTTCTTTGGGAACTTAGTGAATCTTAAAGGTAGCATTTGAAGTCACTGGACTGGTCAGTAGGTGGTGTTAACATCGTTGGCTACCCCTTTAGAGAAAAAAAGTAATGCATTTATACTTCCCCAAATGAACACTTGGGAACTACGGGTCTCAAGAGATTAGATTTGGAGCATCTGTATGTTTGTGCTAATACATGGGGATAGTGACGGAAGTTCAGCTCTAAGGCCTAGGGTTGACAGTGGTGAGAGGAGACTTCGACTTTATATAGTTCCGGATTGTTTTAAATTTCTTTTATAACAGATTGTGTTATTTTTATAATAAAAATGAAAGAGCATTTTCATTTTGGGGGGCTAAATGCTTGGTAATGGAATTATTGGGTTGTATATGGGTAGTTCTATTTTTAATTTTTGGGGGGACCCTCCATCCTGTTTTCCACAGTGGCTGTATGGGTGGACACCTCCAGCAGTAGTGCACGAGGGTTCCCTTTTTCCACATCCTTGCCACGGCTTATTTCTTGTCTTTTTGCTTCTAGCATTTCCCTGTTAAAAGAAGATGTGACATATATATACACAGACATAGACAGACGGACACACACACAATGGAGTATTACTCAGCCTTAAAAAAGAGTGGGATCTTGCCATTCGAGACAGCATGGATGGACCTAGGGGGTATTCCGCCAGGTGAAATAAGTCAGAATGAGAAAGACAAACACCACCTAGTTGCACTTATATGTTGAACCAAAAAAAAGAAAGAAAGAAAGAAAGAAAAACCCTAAAGCAAGTGTGCAAACAAATTGCTGAATTAGATCTATAAATACAAAGAACAAACCTTTGGTTGCCAGAGGGAAGAGTGTGGGAGGTACAGGCTTCTAGTCATGGAAGGAATAAGTCATGGGAATAAAAGGCACAGCATAGGGAAGAGAGTCAATGGAACTGTCATAGCATTGCACGGTGACAACACTACAAGCTATCATAATGTATAAACATGTTGTATGCCTGAAACTCATGTAACAGTGCTCAAATTAAAGAAAAAATTTAAAAATGTGTTTAAGCCCCCCAAAACAAAATAGCAATCAAAGTACTTATTTACCTTTTGGGCGGTTTTAAATTTATTTTTACCTTATATTCAGTAAAAGTTCACTATTCTAATATACAGTTACAAGTTCTGACAAATACATCCAATTGTCTAACCCAGAACCACAGTCAAGATACAAACCACCCTCGTCATCAGATGGTAGCTACACTTGTGGTAAGCGTAGTGTAAGGTGAAAAGTAGCCCACTCACTCTGTTGTACACCTGAAACTAATGTCACATTGTATGTCAACTGCACTTCAATAATAATAATATAAAAAAAACCCAGGCTTGTCACCCCCAATTGTCTTGTATTGCCTCCCTATAGTCAAAGTCTTCCTCTGCCCTTAATCTCTGGAAGCCACTGATTTCTAGGTGTCTTCTCCATCTCTAGTTTTGCCTTCTCCAGAATGTCTTGTAAATGGATTTCTATAGCTTTGGAGTCTGGCTTCCTTCACTTAGCATAATGCATTTGAAATTCATCCTGAATGCTGCGTGTATCAATACTTTCTTCCCTTATTATTCCTGAATAGTATTCCATGATTCTGTTGGATGGATGTCCCACAGTTTGTCCCTCCATCCCAGTGGCGGGCTGTTTGGATTGTTTTGTTTCTGATAATGACTAATAATGCCACTATAAACATTTGCACATAGGCTTTTATGTGAGGGGAGGGGCAGAGGGAGAGAGAGAGAGAATCCCGAGCAGACTCTACACTGAGCATGGAGCCCCAACCAGGGCTTGATCCCAGGATGCTGAGATCATGACCTGAGACTACATCAAGAGCTGGCTGCTTAACCGACTGAGTCACCCAGTTGCCCTTTGTTGTAGTTTGAATATACATTTCCTTAATGGCTAATCATGCTAAGCAGCTTTGCATGTACTTATATACTGTCTGTGTATCCACTTTGGTGAAGTATGTGCTCAAAATCTTTGTTCAGGGATGTCTGGGTGGCTCAGTCAGTTCAGCGTCTGCCTTTGGCTCAGGTCATGATCCCAAGGTCCTGGGATCGAGCCCCACAATGGGCTCCTTGCTTGGTGGAGAGCCTGCTGCTCCTCCTGCTTGTGCTTTCCCTTTCTCTCTCTGACAAATAAATAAATAAAATCTTTTTTTTTTTAAAAGTGTTCATTTTCTTATGGAGTGATTTTTTTAAATTGCTGAACTTTGAGAAGTTTTTTTTTTTTTTAAAGTATATTCTGGATACAAACCATTTGTCAGGTGTATGATTTGCAAATATTTTCTCCCAGTCTGTAGCTTCTTTTCTGTTTTCTTGGTAGTATCTTCTGCCAAGTAAAAGTTGTTATTTTTGATGGAGACCAGCTTTTGACCTTTTTCCTTACTGTGACATTCTTTGGGTGTCATAGCTAAGAACTCCCTGCCTAACCCAAAGTCACAAAGATTTTTCTCCTCTGTTTTCTTCTAAAAGTTTTACAAGTTTGTATTTACTTGGATCTATGATCCATTTTCAGTTGACTTTTAAAGTAAGTTATGAGTTCTAGGTTACTTTTTTTTTTTTTTGCATATGGATATCTAGTCATTCCAGGACCACTTGTTAAAGACCATCATTTCTCCACATTATATAGTTTTTATTTTAAAAGAAAGAATGTGATTCTGTCTAGCATGAGAACTCAAACATCTTCTTTGTTCAAACATCTTTCTCCTTTCATGAAAAGGAGAAAATTCATTAGACCCACCGGCTCAGGGGCAGCTGAGAGAGAGTCCCCTTTGTTCAGAACACACAATATTTGTTTTACTAGCAGTGTCATAAAACAAAACATAATTTATACTCCATTGCTGGGATTTCTAGGTTGTTAAGGGTTTTTGTTTGTTTGGCCCAGCTTTTAGAAGAAATTTTAACCATTTATGGGCATGAAAATTATTTTTGACAAATTGGATGTATACTAAAACTTAACAATGAGAACAAAACTGAAGTTTGTTTAGTCTAACTTTTCCTTTTTTGAATTAGAAAAATATGGGATGCCTGGGTGGCTCAGTTTGTTAAGCGGCTGCCTTCGGCTCAGGTCACGATCCCAGAGTCCTGGGATCGAGTCCCACATCGGGCTCCTTGCTCGGCGGGGAGTCTGCTTCTCCCTCTGCCACTGCCTGTGCTCGCTCTCTCTTTCTCTGACAAATAAATAAATAAATAAAATCTTTAAAAAAAAATACATGCTTATCGTAAAGTCTAAATACAGGTGAACCTTGAATAATATGAATTTCAACTGCATGGACCACTTAGCTACAGATTTTTTTCAATAAATAGAGTACAGTACTACAAATGTATTTCCTTTTTCTTACAGTTTTCTTAATAACATTTCTTTTCTCTAGCTTACTTCACTGTAAGAATACAGTATACTGAAATACAATAACATAAAAAATATGTGTTCACTGTTTATCGGTAAGGCCCCTGATCACTGGCAAGCTATTAGCAGTTATGATTTTGGAGAGTCAGAATTTATACATGGATTTTCAACTGCTGTGTCAGTGCCCTAACCCCCCATTGCTCAAAGGTCAGCTGTACTACAGAAGAATCATCTAGAAGTTGGAATACATGGCGTAGTGGTTTCCTATTGCTTCTCGGTTCCCTTTCCTTGGTCCTTTTGATGGGCTTCTCTCCCTTTTTATGACCTCAGAGGTTGGTGTGCCGCAGGGCTCCATCTTTGGATCTCTTTATTTCTTTATTTTACTAGCTCTCTAGGTGATGTCATTTAATCCTGTGGTTCTATGCACCACATGTGCTCCCAGGAGTCAAGGCTGTGTCTCCAGCCTAAGCTCTTCTCCAAACTCCAGACGAGTACGGGTAGCTGCCTCTTCAGAACATCTACCTCGAATAACAGCAGCTTTTCTGACACAGAAATCTTGGGACGCCTGGGTGGCCCAGTCGGCCAAGCATCTGCCTTTGGCTCAGGTCATGATCCCAGGGTCCTGGAATCAAGCCCCATGTTGGGCTCCTTGCTCAGCGGGGAGCCTGCTTCTCCCTCTTCCTCTGCCCCTCCCTCTACTTGTGCTCTCTCGAACTCTCTCTCCAAATAAATAAGTAAAATCCTTAAAAAATAAAAAATAAAACAGAAATCTTGGTCTTTTGTTTGCCCCGTCTTTCCCTCCTTAGCAAATGGCACCGTCATTCCTGTATATGCCAAGGCCAGAAACCCAGACCTGAGATGGCAGCTCTCAGTAGCTTGGCCATGACACTCAGCGACCTGTAGGCTCTTCCACACCTCACTGTAAAGCACACGCGGAGCGGACCCTCTCTCACTACGCAGCTGCTCCCTGTCTGGCTCCCGCCGCAGTGGTGCCTGGTCTAGAAGGTGACCTTGCCTCCCGGCTTACTTCTCTGCTTGCACACTCACTGCTGCAGTCTGGCCCCCGCACAGCAGCCATGGGGCTCTTCAGGACAGAAAGCACATCATGTTCTTCTCCAGCTCAGATCTCGCTAATGCTTTTATCACATTCTGAAGAAAATCTTTGCCCTGGCCTTCAAGACCGTATGTGATCTGGAGACAGCCTATTTCTCCAAATTTTTATTTCCTGGAACCTTTATTTCCCCCTCCCCCCACCCCCACACTGTTCACTCTACCTTTTCACGACTCTTTGAACATAAGCCCGTTCCCACTTTAGGGCTTTGCTTGAGCTGGTTCTCTGCCCCCAGGGTGCCCTTCCCAATGTTCTCCTCTCCACTGAGTCACCCATTTGCTAGAACTGTTATCCGTTCCTTGCCTTGCCTTGCCTTGCCTCCCCTCTCGGAAATACCTACCCCCTCCTTCCCTCCCCCATCTTCACAGTCTGCTGTGTTTTTCGTCACAGAATTTATCACTACCTGGCATCTTATATTTGTTTGTTTGCTGTCTACCTTCCTGACTGAAATGTAAGCTTCCTGAAGGTGGGGCTTGATGTGGGTGACAGCTCTATTCCCAACTTCTAGAACAGAGTACAGCCCATAGTAGATGCTCAGTAAACATTTATGGCAGGATTAAATACAGAATTAGAGTCATACATGTACACTACTTTTTGCCCTACTTCACTCCCATGCCTTCTCTGGAACTAATCACTGTTAATAGCTTGGTGACTAACTTCCTGGGCTTAAAAACAATGCATTTATGAATGCAGACACACATCCAGTTTTTTTTTTAATGGAATGCAAGCTGTTCCATACCTTTATTTTCGCTCAGTAATTTACTTTAGAATTTTTTCCATTTTAGTTTATTTTTTCATGTAATCTATGTATTTACATAGGTCTTTTTAGTGCTTACATTGTGGTTCATACTATAGATATATAATTTATTTAATCATTTTCCTGTTGATATGTGGGTTGTTTTCCCTGTTTCATTATTATAGTCAAGGCTGTAGTGAATATGCTTGTCCTTAAATCTTTGTGCATATGCGAGAATTGGTCTCAAATTATAGAACCGCCTGGATCAGTACTTGAGAGGTATTGCTTAATTTGTCCTTCTAAAATACTATACTGATTTACAATCTCGCCAACAATATATGAAGGCCCGTTTCCCCATATCCTGGCCAACACCAGGTATTACCCCACATCCCAAATATTTTTTAATGTTGGGGGAAAAAAGTTTTACTCTCTTACAAAAGAGAAAGCCTAAACTCTGGTGATTGAAAATCTTACAGGCCGGTAGATAACCAGCCACTTCCTACACTGGTAAGCTCCTAAGCTTCTGGATTCTAAGTTAGCCTGTTTCATAAAGATAGTTCCTTTTAAAAAGAAATGTCAGAATTAAAGGAATAAAGTGATTCAAGATGAGAACTACGTTGTACCTGTAAAGAAACTTTCAGATACTGTTTTCATGAGAAGACGTATTTCATAATGTGTCCTGGGAGATCCAAAACCACAGGCCCAGGTATCCTCATTTTCTTGCTGTAATTCATTCCTGGATGATTTTTTCCCCCTGAGAAAGAATCCACAACACAAAACCTCAAATGTTAGCATTGGCTGGAGAGTTAATGGAAGACATAGCCATTGGTGATTTACTATTTAACAAGTCTGTGGTTTGTACTGGGCCTTATGAGAAGGACTCAAAGAACAAGAGAAGTTATCTATTTTAATAATTATGACTGGGGCCCAAAACAGAAGCACAGGCATGACTATGAAGACAAATGCCAACCCAGGGGAGGGAGGTACAGCCCAAGTAGCACCTGGGTGTTTCTGTGACTTGGGTTGGTTTTAATCCAGAGCTAGTGGGATCGTTGGTTAGCTCACAGGCTTGCCTTTGCCCTGGTAGAGAGCTGCCAGGGCTGGGATGAGTCCCAAAGGACGACCCCTGAGTCTTCTCTTTCATCAGGTTTCAAGATGGGCTTAGGATGAGAGGCACTTTTATGGCATCAGTATATTAGGGTTTGAAGAATTCCTTAAAATTACCTACTTTTACTTGCTATATGGATGGCAAGACTGAGGCCCAGTGAGATAAAATGACTTAGATGGGTAAGGATCATGACGTTTTAAGCATGATCCTATTGAATAATGAAAAAGAAGAGCTCTTGTACTTGAACTTTAAAGACATAACATTCTTGGTGGAATGGTACTTCTGCCTAGAAATTCCTAAGGCAGGAGTGGCACATAACTCGCCTCCATGCCACCATACACCCCCGCAAATGCCCGCAGCAGATGTCGGCAGTCAACCCCAGCTCTCTTTCCTCAAAAAGCCCTGACCTAGCCTGACAGTCCTCCTTCACACAGTGCTGGAGGCAGCAGGTCAGAATGGATCTGAGTTTTCATGTGAGTTAAAATCTGTTTCTGTTTGCACCTCCCCTCTGGTGATTGTGTATCCCTGTGATTCCTGATGTGATAACTCTGGACATTAAGCCAGAAGAACATGGTTTGACTGCTGGATTTTCTTGCTCCTGGCTCTGTGATCTTGGGCAAGTCACTTAGCCTTTCACTCAGTCTTGTCTCTGAAATGAAGAAGTTGAATTAAATCACCTTTAAGCTTCCTTCCAGCTCTGAAAAATGTCATGATTCAATGTCTAGAGACCTCTCAGGAGGAATTCATAGTTGCAACTATGTATTTTTATAAAGACCCCGGGCTGGGGGTCAGGCAGTTTGTATATTACAAAACTATTCTGTATCCTTCCTTAAGTGTTTGTAGCTCTTTCTGATGACTTTTTGAGCTTTTTCTTTTCATCTGCTCAGACCACTGACCCATATCTCTGAAGCCAGAATTTAGGGGTTTCAAAGAGAGGAGGCGGGGACATGCCCGCTCAAAACCAGACGTATTGTAGGAACCTTCTCTTAGCCACGGGGAACTTGAATGTTCTCACACCCCAGACTGAGCACGCTCACCTGCTCCCCCCGCCCCCAGCAGTTCTAGGTCCTCTTCCCCTTCTTCCGTTCTACCTCCTTATGATTAGGAGGCCCCACCCGTCAGACGGGCGTGAAAGAGTGGTCCTCCGAGGGCCCCTGGCTCTCTTCCACCCTGGCTCCTTTCATGACCTGGCACCCTGTTTGTCTTCCAGGCCCCGCTTCCCTTCGGGCATACCCTCTCCTCTCAGTGATCACCCGGCAGCCCGCGGTCATCTCCCACCTGGTCCCCGCCCCCCCGGGAGCTGCCCAGGCCTTGTCCTGCCACCCGGCCTCGGAGGCCTCATCCAACGAGGCCCCAGGGGGTGAGGCTCTGGGCAGCAGCGAGTCGGAGACAGAGCAGCCCACGCCGCGGCAGAAGAAGCCCCGCCGGAGCCGTACCATCTTCACCGAGCTGCAGCTCATGGGCCTGGAGAAGAAGTTCCAGAAGCAGAAGTACTTGTCCACCCCGGACAGGTGAGAACCCGGGGAAGGGACTGTCCACAGGGAAGGCCTTCGGGAAGGGGTGACGCTTTTGCTCTCGGGCCGGGATGGAGAGCCACAGGGACTCATTTAGAGAGAGGGGCAAGGACTGTTTTAGAGAGAGGTTCTACACAATGGCAGGAGTCTCACCCTTGGCGCACGTCGCAGCCTGCTCAACAGCACCCAGCCCACCGGCGCTCATCATCCTTAAGCCCCAGCTGTATCCCCATATTTAACTTAACTACTCCAGCGTGAGAATCAAAGTCAAGTTTAGTGAATAGGTTGCCCAGGCTCTGAGCTGGCAAACAGGTTTGGTTTTTAAAGCCGCTTACACGTAGGCTTAGCCGCAGTGGGGTTAGCTGTGGGATGGAGACCCAGGACCTTCTCGGGCTTCTCCCCACCCTGCAGTTCCCAGCTGACTCAGGCTGTGGGCCTGGCCCTTGACTGGGAAGGCCTGGACGGATTTGGTTCAGGAGCTGCTAAATGTTGGGGTAGATTTGATGGATATTAAGTCAGAACCACTTGGCTAAGAGACGAGCAAGACCCAGATGGGGGTTCTTTCTTTAAACCCTTTTGAAATCCAGGTGAGGGGACTGTGACCCCTGATTTACTCAAAGACCTTCATATCTCACCTCCTTTCTTTAATTTAGTATCTTAACTGCAGAATATGCAAGAATGTATGTCTTACCTTGTTCTTTCAAACTCACTCTGGGGCTCTGGAGGGGCTGAGCTAATATGTGACCCTGTTTACTGGGAGGATTTTCCAGGTCCTTTTTCTGTTCTTTTGCTCACTTCCTTGTCTGTATTAGGTTTGATCCTAATCCTATTGAAGAAAAAGGGAAGGAAACTCTCATGCATCTCTTAAGCTAGTTAGTAGCTGTTTGACACAAATTTAAGTGAGAAAGGCGTGTACAAATCCCTCGCTAAAGAACATCTGGCTACTGATTCATTTAATTGAGCCCCCATCAGCTGGGTGCTGGGGGTTTGCCGGGGGCCGGGCACGGTGTCCGAGCTTGTGTATCCAGAAAGTAGGAGAAAAGAGTCCTGCTGTGCAGGAGATGCTAGGGAAGGGCAGGACAAGTACCCATGACCCAGGGCGTGGGGCCTGGTGCCGGTATGTTACCAAGGGCTGGAGGAGCCCAGGGATATTGTTGAGTATGTGTGAGATGGGGTTCAGGAAGGCATCTCAGAGGAGGCAACATTTCAGAAGAGCTTTGACTCTTATGGCCCAGAAGGAATGGCCCACAGGGGCACTGAGGCACGGCTCACTGGGCACGCTGAGGGAGCAGGAGGTTCTCAGGATGTCCCCAGGCGACAGTGCAGATGGGAGTGTGGCAGGAGAGGAGGCCGGAGGTGGGAAGGCTCATGTGCCTGGCCAAAGAATGCTGACTTCATCTTCATTGGCAGCCTCTAAGAGCGGGGAGGGATGTGGCCAGATTTACCTTTTAGACTCCTCGCCCTGGTGGCACCCTCAGTGTCTGATCTGAGACGGAAGTGATAGAGCAGGGGAGTGGGAGGAAGCCCAGGGATAGTCCCCGAAGACCTGAACTAAGGTGGTGACAGTGGGCACCGAGAAAAGGGAATAGATTGAAGAACAGTTTTGAAGGTGGCGTGGACAGGCTTGACACCGGCGTGAGGAAGGGAAGAGAGAGCTGGGAAGCCTGCGCCTCCTGGTTTGGGTCACCGCGTAGACGGGGATACCACGACCGAAGCTGCAAGGCAGAAGGCAAAGTGGGTTTGGTGGGGGAAGTGGGAGTCCTGTTGGGACGCGAGCCTCTGGGGAAGGCTTTGGCCAGACAGTGGAGACGAGGCTGTGAATCGGGGAGTGACAGAAGGGATGCCCAGTTATCAGCAAGTATTTTGGTGGCCCCAGCAGGTAGAGGAGGGCCTCAGGGAGCTGGGCAGCCAGTGGAGGTGGGCGCCATTGTTTATGACTTTGTGGTAGTAACACCCAAAGGGCTTCAACAAGCATGGGTACAATGTTAGGCTTATTTTCTAGAAGTCAGAGAATGTTTTAACAGAACTGTTCGTTCCTCATCAAGCTCCTGGAACTTCCTGATACCTGCCCAGGCACCTCTCAGGTGACCTACACAGGACTGATTCACTTGCCTGGGGAGAAGGACACCATCTGGCTGGCATGGGAGCTGCCGCCTTCACCGGCCCTCTCCCGTGTTCCTCACCTCCCTACGTGACCAGGGCCATGAGCACTCCCTCCTCCCACAGCTTTCGCCCTCTTCCTTTTTGTTTGTTTCTCCAGTTTCCTAGGTGACCCCATTTAAGCGAATACGCAGGGAAGTGAGAATTTGTAACGGTGGCAGGTAATGAGAGAAAGCCGATGACAGTGAAGCGCCTTTCTGTAGCCAGAGTGAGTCAGGGGTGCATTTTTCCCAAGTGAGCTAACACCACTTGCTAATGCAGAGCCGTGAACTGAGCCTGCCGTTGACTCATGCACCTGATGGCCTCAGGTGAACCGGGCTGCCAGGCGTGGTGGGAGCCTGGGAGACCAGAAGCCTGTGCGACAGCCCCCTGGGGTTTTGGTTCCTAATGAACGGCTGCTTGGGAAGCAATGCTTCATTAGTGGGGAGGGCTGAGCGCTCTCTGCGCGGGGAATTTACTAGCTTCAGTCTGTTAATCACTTTCAATAAGACTGTTAGCTTCCAGTCTTTCCCTGGGACAACCAGAGATACGTGTATTGCCGATGTGAGACAGGTTCTGAGGTTTTGGGGGAAGGAAGACTGTTTTTATTATTGGAAATTGCAGTCGTGCCCTCTGGTCAGAGCAGGGGAGCTGGGCAGCTGCAGTGCCAGCAAGTGGCACCTGGAACCTTCATTGCCAATACCCACTGGTCTTGCTTACGGTCAGATCTTGGGAAAAGAAAGTCGTGGCCGAGAACGCATTCTCGGGCATCCCCGTGGCTCAGGCTTGTGGGTGGGAAGGTTTGTGTGACAGGAGGAACCTCAGAGCCACAGACTGTAATCTTCAGAAACCTTGGACTTTGAAAGTGGTGACCATCACTCCCTGTAGCAAGGGTGCTTGGCCCAGGTTGTCACTCTAGAAGTCACAGGGAGACCGCTCATGTTGACTCAAGGAGGGTGTCCTTCCTGGTGGTGCTCAGGTATAGACCTGGGGTTCTTTTCAACATTGGTCCATAGTTGTCGTCTTGAAGATTGAGTTTGGAAGCCCGACTCTCTTTCACACTTAATATACTCCAGTTGGGTTGTTTGCATTTTCTCTTCAAAAGCTTTGAGCAGGAGCTTCCCTCAGATAAATCGAACTTGTGTAAAAATATGGTGGGTGGAGGGGAACCCCATACAGGAGGAGGCAGACAAGCCAGACATAAGTAGGTTCACGTCCTAGCTGTACCTCTCACTCTAGGATCATCTCCTGGGGCTCAGCAAAGTTTTTCTTTCTTTCTTTTTTTTTTTTTTAAAGATTTTACTTATTTACTTGTCAGAGAGACAGAGAGAGCGAGCACAGGCAGACAGAGTGGCAGGCAGAGGCAGAGGGAGAAGCAGGCTCCCTGCCGAGCAAGGAGCCCGATGTGGGACTCGATCCCAGGACACTGGGATCATGACCTGAGCCGAAGGCAGCCGCCTAACCAACTGAGCCACCCAGGCGTCCCTCAGCAAAGTTTTTCTTGTACGGGACCAGGAAGTAAGTCATTTCAATCTCTGTCACAGCTGCTCGGCTCCGAGCCTGGAGCAGGAAAGCAGCCATGGACGTAGGCAGGCAAATGAGTGTCCATATGCCAATAAAAACTTTATTTACAAAAACAGGCAGCACACAGGATTTGGCCGTGGTTACCGAGAGATTCTAATCTTTCCAAACTTCAGATCTCTCATCCGTAAAATGGGAATGACTATACCTACTTCACAGCATCGTAGAAAGGAATAAATAAGACAGCATGGGTTGTTGGGGGCTGAGCTGTGGGCTGGGATCCCACTGAGGTTCCCTGGAAAGTGTTGCTGGGTCAATGGAAGTAGCTCCCAACCTCACACTTCCCAGGAATGGCTTTGACATTCAGGGCTTCACAGAAGGCTACAGAGAAATACAGACAGAACCATGGTTATCAATCGAATGGGAAGCAAGAGGGGTTACAGATTGAATGTTTCTTTTGGAACCCAAATTTTAACAGTTCAGGGCAGCTACGATGAATGACTCTATCAGAAAGTATTTTTTAGCCCTTGGTCTGGACTGAGAACCTGATAGGCACATCTGTGGACAGAAAAGAGGCCCTTGCTGTTGAATCAGGGAGGCAGAAAGTACTTGTGGGAAACAGAACCCTTGACAACGTGGAGCCCCCCAGGTGGTGGCTGACTGGTGGGAAGGTCCAGAGGGCAGAAGCTGTGGGAGGTGTCCTGGGGGTGGGGAGGCCCCCTGCAGGAGGGGGGCTTGTGCTGCATCTGGGTTGATGAGGATTTTGACAAGGATGACAGGTCTCTACTTTTCCTTTCCAGTTTGGATTTGGGGACAGCGTCCTCATTTTGTACGGCATCCACATAAAGACTCTGTCAGGTCAGAAAGAGGACTTTATAATCAAGGCTGAGAAATCCTTTTTGGGTCCAGAGCAGACAGTGGATGTTTCCAGGATGATGGCCCCAGGTGCCCTTGGGTTATAGGCATCTGTTTCTCAGGTTCCCAGAGTTTCATCCATGAGATACTTGGAAGGAAAGTAAAGCTCTTTGGGGAAGAACTGCTTTAATGAGGGAAGTCCACACTCTGATAGCGGTGCCTGGACTAGTCCGCAGGACCCCATCCCTTCTGCCCCTTTCCTCCTTCCTCATCCTTCCTTTGCATCTCACGCCTTCTAGGTTGGACTTGGCCCAGTCTCTGGGACTCACTCAACTGCAGGTGAAGACTTGGTATCAGAACCGCAGAATGAAGTGGAAGAAAATGGTAAGGAAGAGAGTGAGTCTCACCAAGTGCCCACCATGATGGGGAAAATTCTTACCACAGGGCTGGGAAGAAGACAGGAGGGACCACTGGTGGTTTGGGTGTCGGAGAGTGGAAGGCCTTTTATGATGCTGGCTGGGAGGGAGGCCGCTGGGACGGTCAGATAAGCCATTCCTCCTGACCTGGATTTCCTGACCAGAAGGATATTCTTTTCCACAGTTTCCTTGGAAATTAAAGAAAGCTCACAAGCTTCTCAGTTGCTAGTTTTCACCCCACCTGCTGGCCCTTTCAAAGAACTTCCTTCCCCCTCCCACCAGGAGCTAAGATTAGAAGTCAGGACTCTTTGTTTATGATGACATATAGGGCACATCTGTTCCTGGGCTCCACGGGCTGGAATGTAGGCATTGTCAGGCTTCAGTGGGTATCAGAGGAACCTGGATTGCAGGTACAAATGCAGAAGTCAAGGCTCTCCCCGGATCCTGAGTGCAGAGGTCTGTGACAGGGCTGGGGTTTCACGTGTTCGCAAGCTCCCAGGTGCCCCTGGTGGTCTCCCTAACGTTGCTTTATTACCTTGCTAATCAATCAGTCCATCTTTGGTTTCTAAATAGACCTATTAGCATAAACACCCCTTGCTAAAAACAAACAAAAACACCAAATAGACATCTCCATATTTTGAGGGATTCAGCTTCATCATAGTTCACTTTTTCTTAAAAAAGAGAAACTATGAAAAATCTGTTATATCCGGATTTTCCAAAGTGGTTGCATGTTTCATTGCCAGTTCTGTAAACCACAAGGGAAAATGTCGAAGTCCAGAGACAAAAGGTGAGCTGGGACGAGAGGGTGGGAAGCAGCCTGTTTTCTGGAGAGACCAGGTACAACCATGGCCTGTGACCTGGGCCTTCCTCACACCCTCACTGAACCTTACTGGCCCTTTCTCCTCTGGTGCGGACCAGGTGGTCCAGACCTGCTTGGACGACACTCTAATTTGCTACCCCACCTGGCCACAAACCATCTTTCTTGGTGTTCAAGAGCTAGAATATGATGGGTTTTTTTTACAGTTACTAAGACTGAGGTCCTTCTCTGGCCCCTAGTTTTCAGGAAAACAGGTGAGTCAATAGATATTTCTTAATAGTTACTAGATACGGAGACATTTTCTCAAATTTGTGCTTTTGTCCAATAATTTTTTTCTGAAAACATTAGTCCTTGCTGTCATCTGAGAAAAAGAAATACATTGTAAATTAACTCTTAACAGGAAAAAAAAGCCAGCCAGGCAGCATTTATTATATTCCTGGAAAGGAATTCCTGGGCAAATCTCATCATTTCCTCTGGGGGGACCTGAGCCTGCAAGGGAAGGATGTTCAGGGGGAGGCGGCATGGCCCCCAGAGAGCTTGCAAAGAGAGGCCAAGATGTCAGTGCAAACACACATATCCTGAATGAACCCACCCGTGTGTCTTCACATCTCTTGTGAACCATGCCTTACCCTAGGCGTGGTAGGAAGTAATGAAATAAGATGTAAGCCTGTCTTCATGGCATTTGTGACCCCATTGGAGAGTCAAGGTTCAGAAAGCAGCCAGGGAGCATGTGATGGTGAATTAGAATTCCTGTAGGTATATGAACGAGAAGTGTTCAGGGGATGGGTATTTGAGAAGGGTGTAAGGAAAAGTTGAAGGATAAATGGGATTCGGTGAAATATGTTGCTGTTCCAAAATCTCGAGAATGCTATAGGCACATGAAGATGATGGCTGAGGGGTGCCTGGGTGGCTCAGTGGGTTAAGCTTCTGCCTTCCGCTCAGGTCATGATCTCGGGATCCTGGGATCGAGCTCCTCTCTCAGCAGGGAGCCTGCTTCTTCTGCCTGCCTCTCTGCCTGCTTCTGCGCGCACTCATGCGTGTACGCTCTCTCTCTCTGGCAAATAAATAAAATCTGGGGGGGGGGGGAAAGAAAGAAGAAAATAATGACGGAAACCTCCCAGGGAACTGATCTCGGAAAGAACCAGATCTGGGAGTTAGAAACTCTGGGCCGAGTTCCCATGCCTGTCCCTCCCCGGCTGATTTCGGGCAAGTCCGCCGCCCACCTCCTTCCTTGTCAATCATCATCATCGAAATCAATGTCTCCTGAGTGGCAGAGGCATTGTTGAAATCAGTTATCAGCGATCTCTTCATGAGTCAGATGATTAAGGAACTGACGGCCTGCCGTCCCCGCCAGCTCCGCCCGCTGCCCATGGGATGAGTGTGAGCCTTCGCCTCTGACGTCACCTGTTGTTCACCAGCCACTGGGCTGCCGGCACGAGTGCGAGCTGGTTAGTGAGGGTCAGCCCCGTCACCAAAAGCAAAATGGAAGTCACTCAGCAGATTTAACCTCAGAGAGCATTCCACGGGCCAGCCAAATCCAGATCCCTTCAGGAGAGGTGGGAGTGCCAAGCTCTGTGTCCGCTCTAGCAGTTAAATGTTGAGCATAGGAATGGAGCACCGGGCAATGGAGATGCCAAGATAAGTCACGAACACGTCCATTACAAAATAAAATGAGAAAAGAGTACCCTGTCAGATGGGAGGGGACGGACCTGTGAAACTAGAATCAGAAATCACAGAGGCGCATGTGACATATCCCTTGCTCATTATGCACAATGAGATATTGGTAAGAGCGTTAGAGTCAAGTGGGCAGGGCTGTGTGTTCAAATCCCAGGATCAGAGGGATCAGGTCCACAGTGGACTTTACTGGGTTTGGAATCAGGATAGAGAAAGGGAGGGTGTCAGGGAAGAGGTGTCACCTAAAATGGTTTCAGCAGACCAATAGAAGAGGGCCAAGCAAAGGTGGGGAGGGTGTCATGGGCACAAGGAAGGAGCCAGAGCACCAGGGGCTCTTTGAACGACTTCAGAATGGCCAGAGCTACAAATGGGAGGGTGGTAGTTCCATTGCGGGTCTGAATTCTGACTCCCCCTCAACAGCGAGGCATTGTTGGGATCCAGATTGCCTCATATGTTCTCCTGGTAGAACTCCTTCAAGGCTATCTCTTCAAGTACTGAGAGGAAAAGAAAAAGCTAATTGGGTAATAAAGATGTCTCAAGGCTAGTCACCTAATTGGAACTGGAAAAAGATTAGCACTCGGTTCTCAAGAGTTACTCACAGGGCGGCCAAGGAGAGCGCTGCCAGAGGCCAGATAGCATCTCGGACTAGTTCCTACCGGTCAGCATTGGTAGCTTCTAGCGGGTTGGGTAAATTTCATCTTGCACACGAGATGGGACGCTCACCCTCTATTCCATTTCTGTTTGGCTTGAGTTCCAGGAGGACCCAGAGTTTTGCAACAGGCTGAAAGTGCCTCATCATTCAGGGATCTCTCTCAGCTCTAAAACCCAGTTCGGTGAGAGGATCCGAATGGACACCAGCCTCCCGCCCTGGTCACAGGATTGGGCGGGCCACAGAGCAGGCGCCGTCCTCATCTTGGGCGCTGCAGATCTCCAGATAGTCAACAATTCCATGAAATGGCCACTCTCGATGTGATCTCGAGCAGGTTACTTAACCTCTGGGGGCCTGTTCTCCTGTTAGTAAAATGCCTCATACATATACACCTTATAGAGCTTGTGATGCTAAATGAGCTCATCCCTGTGAGAGCTTTCTAACAGTGCTTCCTGCATAGAACGCAGCTGAGAAGTGTTAACCACCATCCTTCTCTTCCTCCTCCTCCTTCTTTATTATTATTATTTACTTAGCCATGTAATTCACATCTTCAGAGAATCCAGTTTGGGAGGCTAGAGAACATATAAGCAGAAACTGAATTCTACAGGTTTCTGGGGCCCCGAAACTGTCTTCTGGATGAGAACCATCCTGGCTCTTTGTCCTTTCTCGCCGGGCCTGCCCCGGCTCAGTGCTCTAGCATGTGGGGCCTGGCGTCTTCCGGCAGGGAAAGGCTGTCGAGCAGGGTGCAGGGAAAGGATTTGTGCCAGGAAATCCCAACTTCTCAGCTTCATGGAAATAGTCATCAGTTGATCCGACTCTCCCTGCTCCAGAGAGCCGCAGATGAAGACAGAAAAAGGTGCAGAAAGCACCCCTGGGGAAGGTGCCCGTGACCCAGGGTCTGCCGGGAGACTGGGGAACTGCAGAGCGGTATTAGAATCAGAAATCACAGAGGCGCATGTGACATATCCCTTGCTCATTATGCACAATGAGATATTGGTAAGAGCGTTAGAGTCAAGTGGGCAGGGCTGTGTGTTCAAATCCCAGCCCTGCCCTTGGCTTGCTCTTGGCCCATGGCAGAGTACCTGTGCCTGCTCAGTTTCTTGTCTGAGTAATGGGGGAGGTAGAGGGCCCCTCCCTGCGCTCACGGTCCGTGCTCTGCCGTCTAACTGCTTGTCTCCCACCCAAGTGCCTTGGAAAGGAAACAGGCCTGTCCTGACATCTTCAGCCACAAAATATTTGAATATCTAGTTGAAGGGTTTTGAAGGGTGAGGGGAGTTGCGGCTAGCAGCAAATACAGCTAATGGAAGTAGATGTTGTCTAGCTGTTTCTCAAAGAGGCATGTGACCTCGGGTGCGGTGTGTTGTCTGGACTCCCCCAATCAAGGAGACTAAATTGGCTTTAGGAATAATTGGGCAGAAGGGACCCCGGGGAGGAGGGCCACGGGGTGCATGAGAACGCACGGCTCCTGGCATGGGGCGGTTATGAGATAATTGCTTGTCTCAGGTGTGCTGGGAGGCAAGGGGCCAGAGGTCGAGTGCGGGAAGCAGCCAAGAGGGTAGTTATCTCCTAATTATTGCTTGCGCTGGAATGTTTTATCCCATTTAGAAAATGGCTTGATTGTTTTGATTTTTTTTTTCCTCCGTGCAGTAGGAAAACAGCCAGGTGGGGTCTATCCAAGCTGTGTGGGTGGTGTTCTCTAATTGCTGGGCTGGACTTTCTTTTGCCAATTAGATGGCTTCCTTAGACCTGCCCTTTTATAACTTGATTACTGTATGGGGCAACTTAATTTTGTATAACCTCTTTCATACCAAGTGGAGCTGCTTTCAACACGTAAATTCCATCTTGGCACATCTGGGCACTTTCAACAGCCTGCACTCAGACTGAAATAAAAATCAGATGCTGACTTATGTGAAAGGAATATAGGGACGCCTTCTCCCCAGAAGTGCATTCTGTCAGCGTCTCTACCTTGTTAGAGGTCCCCTTCCTATTTGTGTGTTCACTGTTCACGTGGAAAGTGCAGTGACTGAGCAGATCCCCAGCTAGAAAGAGGTGTTCATTGAGAGCCTCTGGGTTTCCTCACACCTTATACAAAAAATAACTCAAAGTGAACCATAGACCTAAAGGTAAAAGCTAAAACTGTAGAACTCTTAGAAGAAAATTTAAGAGTAGTGCTCGCTTCTGCTGCACATATACTAAAATTGGAATGATACAAAGAAGATTAGCATGGCCCCTGTGCAAGGATGACACGCAAATTCGTGAAGCGCTCCATATTTTTTTGTGGAGCCAGAAAAGACCTCGAATAGCCAGAGGAATGTTGAAAAAAGAAAATTTAAGAGTAAATATTCATGGCTTTGGGTTCAGCAAAATCTCCTGAGCACACCAAAGCCCAAACAACGAAAGAGAAAATAAATCGGACTTCATCAGAACTAAAAGCCTGTGTGCTGTGAAGGACATCAACAAGAGAGGGAAGAGACAACACACGGAACGGGAGAGCGCCTTTGCAAATCTTTTATCTGATGATGGACTTGTATCCTGAATGTGTATAAAAAATCCTTACACCTCCAGGCACCTGGGTGGCTCAGTGGGTTAAGCCTCTGCCTTCAGCTCAGGTCATGATCTCAGGATCCTGGGATCGAGCCCCGCATCGGGCTCTCTGCTTAGCAGGGAGCCTGCTTCCTCTTCTCTCTTTGCCTGCCTCTCCGCCTGCTTGTGATCTCTGTCTGTCAAATAAATAAATAAAATCTTTAAAAAAACCCAAAAGCCCCTTACACCTCAATAATAATAAGATGACCAAATTTCACATGGGCGAAGGATTTGGATAGACCTCTGTCTCGAGAGAACATGTGGCTGGCCCATAAGCACAGAAAAAGATGCTCCTCTTCATCTGTCCCCAGGGAAATGTAACTCACAAGCATGGGGTACAACGGCCTTCCCACCAGCGTGGCTGGAATCAGAAAGACGTACCATCATGTACTGGTGAGCATATGGAGAATTGGATCCCTCAAGCTTCTCTTGCTGAGTGAAAAGAAGCCAGTGGCAAAGGATGACATATTGTGTAACTCAATTCATATGAAATAGCAAGAACAGGCAAATCTGTAGAGACAGAAGGCAGATGAGTGGTTGCCGAGGGTTGTGGGGGGAGGGCAGGGCCTGGGGCAAAATACAGGTGGCTGTTAATGGGTATGGGGTTTTTTTGGGGGGGGGGGTGGTGGTGCTAAGAATGTTCTAAAATTGGATTCTGGAGTGCCTGGGTGGCTCAGTGGGTTAAAACCTCTGCCTTCAGCTCAGGTCATGATCTCAGGGTCCTGGGATGGAGTCCCACATTGGGCTCTCTGCTCAGCAGGGAGCCTGCTTCCTCCTCCCTCTCTCTCTGCCTGCCTCTCTGCCTACTTGTGATCTCTGTCAAATAAATAGATAAAATCTTTTAAAAAAATAAAATAAAATTGAATTCTGGTGATAGTCGTACAATTCTGACTGTACTAAAAATCACTTGTCACTAGGAAGTGTATGGTATGTGAATTTTATCTCAATAAAGCGGTTTAAAACAAGAATTTCTGGCTTATTGAGTTACTGCCTTCATTCCTACAGTTCAGCACCCGGAGGTCCTGTGCTTCTCTTGAAATAAAGCGACGTAATCGATGGATAAGTATTTAGTAACTGTGTAAAGTTAGTTGAAAGTGATTTGTCTAGAGCATGAAACAAGGGAAAGTTGCAGGATTTACCTTCAAGGAACCTCTCTGTTCAACTACAGAAGATAAGGTTAAGTGGGTCATATAAGTAGCACAATACATTTCACTCCTAATCATCCGTGCTAATCCAGGTCCCCTGAAGCCTGTCTCACTAGCTGCCCAGGAAAGCCACAAGGACACCAAGTCAGAGCTCAGAACCAGTGGAAGAAGGCACTGTCTGTGATATTCTCAAGTAACATACATGTATTTTTAAAGTTCTGCCTTTGTAAGTTACCATATTCTGGACATCACACATTGGGACAATAAATGTGCAAGTCCATTGGGATCAGCCAAGGCTATTTGGCGCGCTGTTACATTTCTTGCTTTGTATCTTTCTTCCCCTCCAGTTGTTGAGTGCCTGCTCCCTGCAGGGGCAGAGTGGGAGGAGCAGGCAAGTAAATGTGCAGGGACGGTGGTTTGTGAAAGGTGCTCTAACGGAGGAAGGGGAAGAGCTGAAGGGCCTCTGGCGTGGACCTGGGAGGTCAGGGAAGGCTCCCCAGAGGAGCACCCTCCAAGCTGAGTTCCCCCGGGAAGGAGGATGGGGAGTCAGGTCCTGCCAAGCAGGAAGAGTTCTTGCTCTCTTGTATACGTTGTATCTGTTGGTCCCCTCGTCATCCCCCTGTGAGAGGAGGTGGTATCATCTCGGTTTCGCAGACTAGGACACTGAGGCTCAGTCTTTCAGGAACTCTCCCAAAGACGCAGCTGCTAAGGAGCAGAGTAAGAATTCAACTACCATAGTGATTCAACTTTCGAAACTGGGTGGAACTTACTATTATTCTCTACTCCGTCTTTGAGCCATTCAGTTGTATATCTCTTGTAACATTTTTTCTTACAGAAATACTTACACGTGATCATTGTACCAAAAAAATAGAGACTACAAAAAAAAGAGAGAAAGAGAAAGAAAGAAGGAAAGAAAGAAAAATTAAAAATTCTTCATGATCCTGACACTGAAAACAGGTCATCTGTCCTCCAAATTGGGTTATGCTGGTTTATAACCTGTTTTACACAAAAGTATGTTAATGATATTTCCCATGTCATTAAACATTCTACACAAATGATTGTAATGGTGATCAAGTATTCTTTCTCTGGGATATGCTGTAATTATCTACTCAATCATATAACAAAACCTTAGAGTATCCCCCCCCAATTTTTGCTGTTATAACCAACTTTTTGATGAACGTTTCTACAGATCAGTCTTTATCTCAGTCTTTGATGACTTACTTAGGCTAAATTATGAGAAGTTGAATTTCTGTGTCCAAGTATGCACATCTTAAGACTTGATTTGAATTCTCAGTTTCCCTTTTGAGAAGGTTGTACCAATGACACTTCCACACTGGAGTATTTATTTTCCTGCTTGCTATAAATATTGGTTTTTTAACTTGTCAACTTGATAGGTACTGCTTTAATATTTTAATTGTTATTTCTTTCCTTACTGTTGAAGTTGGATTATTTAATGTGTTTGTGGTCATTTTATTTAAAGCCAAAATATGCGATACTCACTGAAAGTACATTGAACATTTAAAGAATGAACATATCTTGGGGCGCCTGGGTGGCTCAGTCAGTTAAGTGTGTTCCTTTGGTCATGATTTTGGGGTCCTGGGGTCAAGCCCCATGTCGGACTCCCTGATCAGTGGGGAGTCCCTCTGCTAACCTCCCACTCCTGCTAGCACATGTTCTCTCTCTCTTTCTCTCTTTTAAATAAGTAAATAAAATCCTTTTTAAAAGGAGCACCTGGGTGGCTCAGTTGGTTAAGCGACTACCTTCAGCTCAGGTCACAATCCCAGGGTCCTGGGATTGAGTCCTCCATCAGGCTCCCTGCTCAGTGGGGAGCCTGCTTCCCCCCCTCTCTTTGCCTACTTGTGCTCTTTCTCCCTCTGTCAAATAAATAAATAAAATCTTTTTAAAAAATCCTTTTTTAAAATGTCACTCTAAAATAATAATAATGGCAATAATAAAAAGAATGAAGATGTCTTTATACTCTAGAGGTGATGGGTTGAAAATACCTTTTGCCAGGCCATCACCGCTGGGAAAGAACCCTATAGACCCTGTTGAGTGGGAAAGTGGAGGGAGGGAGTTATTTATTAGGTTTAATGACTGTTTTTTTTCCCTCCCACCTAGGTTCTTAAAGGTGGACAGGAAGCACCTACAAAACCCAAAGGTCGTCCCAAGAAGAACTCCATCCCCACATCAGAAGAGATTGAAGCTGAAGAGAAGATGCACAGCCAGGCCCAGAGCCAGGAGCGCCTTGCACCCTCCCAGGAACAGGAGGAGCTCTGTGACCCACAGGAATCAGAAGTGTGCGATGTCTCCGTAGAGGTGGCAGAGCCCCCCGGCCAGCCCCAGGAGTTGCCAGTAGCCTCTCCGGAACCCCCACCATCAAACTAAAATAAAAACTCAGTTGGGGGAAGGGGAAGATGGGGAGGAATGGAAAGAGGGAAGTCAGGGAGAATAGAGAGAGAGACGCTCCCCAAAGCCTGGTAAACTCGGTGAGAAGAGTTCCACGTCTCCCAGCCCCCACGGGTCTCAGTGGTTTTCATCACAAGCATTTGATGAAGACCTGCTTGCCTTAGGCCTTTCTCTTCCTGAAAGGCTGCTTTAGCCACGGGATGCCCTTGATGAAGGGAGACAGTGCCTTGGAACTGCCTGCCCCTGCTGGGGCGAGGGCTGCAGGGCTGGGTACCAGAACCCACCCCGGGGCTGGCACGGGGTGGGGGGGGGGGTGCGCTGCCCCTGCTCTCTCCCCCGAGCCCCTGCGCAGCCAGTCATCAAAGCAGAGAGATCATGGTGGAGCCCGGGCCACAAGCCTGGCCTCCTTGCTAACTCAGCACTTATTTCTGTCGTTTTAAAAGAGAATTTAATGTTTTTGGTTGTTGTTTTTTTTTGGGGGGGGGGGTGGGGGGTTGGGGCCGGGCTGGTGAGGGTGGGCAAAAAAGGGTGGGGGAAGCAAGTTCTGAGTTATTAGAATTGTTTCTGAATAAAGTTCGTTTGAAGACCCGTGTGCCTTTGTACCCATTCTAAGTCAGGGGACCCAAGAGCGGAGAAGCCCTGGTTTTCTCGCTTTATTGAGTTGCCCTCCCTGAAGCTGCCAAGCAGATTCTGTTAAGATAACTTCTATTTTTTAATTAAAAATAAGTCTTTCAAAAGGATTGGGTGTTTTGTGTCTTCTGGGGAGTATATTTAGCCCTGTCTGGATACGGCTTATGGAAAGACCTGGAGAGATAGCCCAGCTCTGCAGGCTTTCATTTTGCCCACTGTAAAATAGAAGATGGGTCTCTGCCCATCTCCCCTCCCACCGCCTTCTGCCAGAGCCGCTCTGCGGTCAGCCACTTTCCACCGGGGGCTTCCAGCTTTAGAAACGGCTTCACTTTTTTGAAGAACACATAATAAATGTACGTGCTTCCAAAGTCAAACAAAAAGAAGTCTTGCTTCTCCCCCCCAACTCCCGCACCCCCTCCCCCCATCCTGCACAGGTAACCATTTTTATGGGTTTCTTGTTTATCTTTCTTTATTAAGTACCCATTTGGGTGATGGGCTCGGCAGCTTTTAACAAAAGAAGACTTGAGAGCTTCTTAGCTAGAGGTGCTCTGCGATTTTAAATTTAAAATGATGTCCCACTTTCAGGAAGACCAGGAAAGAGCAAAGCCCTGGACTCGCTGAAGGAGGAAAACTCTGACCCTTTCTTGTCTGATTGTCGTGCCGGGGCCCCCTGAGCCCCCTGAGCGCCAGGCTCGTCGACTACCAATTCTTGATCACGCGGTAACTCTGCCCAGTTGTGGGCTCGGGAAACAGCTATCCGCTTTCGTAATGGCCGAAATAGGGAGCAGAATCTGCTGCTAGTTCTGTGAAACAACTCATGTCATTTTTCGGAAAGTCACATGGAGATGACCTGCTTGTTTTCAACCATCAGGCCACCGGCTTCTCCCCTGTTAACACCGCCAATCAGAGTGACTGCGATTTTGACTTGGCTAGGCAGCGCCTCCTTTCCCTTTGCTCTTGAGATCAGCAAAAAGAAAGCCAGTCGTTTCCCTGCCTCTTGTGAACAAAGGAGCTGAGGATTTGGCCTCCGAGAACCAGTTTGTGCAGACCACACCCAGCTGCAGGTGAGGTTTCTGGAGGTTTCTGGGGCTGTGCACGTGGGACACTGCCTCCCGCACCTCGAGCCCACTCCCCCTCAGGACAGGTTTACGATCTGCCTGCCAAGGGGGGGACCCAGTGAGCTGGCATGTACCCCTGGCCACAGGAAGCAGGTGGGTCTGTGCCAATCGGGGCTCAGTCCTAAGGAACTGCTCTGTCCTGCCCAGCCCCATCCTGGAAAGACTTTGCATGAGGATGTTGTTTTCCTGTGGTGGTTTTCTATCTCTTGTCGTGGGCTCTCACAACATCCCCTTCTGAGGGGACACTGACTGTTGTCACACACAATTATCCTGAGCTAGGCTTACGGGCACTGTTTCTGACTTGTGGCCCATTGTCCTTGGCCTGTCATCTATAGTGTTTCCAGGGGATGGAGGTATTTCAGTGCCTGGTCTCAGACCTCCCCTGATCTTTCCTGCCGTTCTGGAAGCCCTGAGCTCAAGGTCAACTCCGCTTGGGAGCCCTGGGCTTGTCCTGGGGCCTCAGCTCTGTGTAGCCTTGCTCTGGAACTGCAAGACGGTCAGGGCTGGGCTGTGGGAATGTGAGTGGGCATCGATTCCACACCAAGCCCTGCTCATCCTTCACTTTCCCCTTTTCCCTCCAGTCTTCCCATTTGCCCTCTCCTTCCCAAGACATGTGATGGCACCCAAAAACCCAGCTCCACAGGGTGTCTCTGAGCTGTGACTAGGAGGTGGCATTCAGCGCAGTCTGGAGCGGGGCCATTCAGGAACCCCTGACCCCAGGGTTTCCCCTGCACCAAGCCCAGTCTGCTCGCTTTCTCAGCTGCTTTCTAGGAGGTCTCTCTCTGGGCCTTCACTCACCTTTGTTGGCCTCACTAAACAAAAGCATTCCCTCCCTTTTCTGACATCCAGGATGGTGACCCCGTGAGCGGTCAGGGTCTTATTGTCGGGTCTGGTCACTTGATGCTTTCTGATGTTTTCCAGAGGAAGGGAGCAAGCCAAAGCCAACTGCCCACACAGGAAGCACTGAAACATCACCCTCCCACCGCCCTCCCCCCCACCGTTTGTTTGTTTGTTTGTTTGTTTGTAGTGTCTCCGCTCTGAGTGTTGGAGAATGCTTTTACAAGCTCTTTGAGCTGATGCCTCCCGGTCAGGCTGTGAAATGGGCTATTTCTTCCAGTTTTATAGGAAGCCTATTAACCAGGGAGAGGTTAAGTTGGCTCTCCCCAGGTCTGGTAGCAGGTCAGGAGCCATGCTGAGAACCGAGCCCGGGGCAGGTTCCCTGTGGGGACCTTCAAGTTGAGTGCTAGCCTGCTGTCCCTCCCGAGGCTGCAGGGGGATGGGGACGTAGGGGGCTTTCAGCAGCTCTGCCCCAGAGCTGCTTTGTCCTAGGCAGCAATTAGGAGGGGATGGGGGCTTTCCAGGCTACAGCAGGTGAGGCCACCAGGAGCCACCGCCTGTGCTCCCGCCCCTTGAATCTTCTATCTACTATCTATCTATTTTAAGATCTTATTTATTTATTTGACAGAGCACAAGCAGGGGGAGCGGCAGAGAGAGGGAGAAGCAGGCTCCCCACAGAGCAGAGAGCCCAATGCAGGGCTCGATCCCAGGACCCCAGGATCATGACTGAGCTGAAGGCAGCCACTTAACCAACTGAGCCGCCCTGGCACCCACCTCCGCTCTCTCAAGACAAGCATAACCCCCTCAGGCCACCCCCTGCATCTTCTGTGTTCGCAAGGATTCCTGGAGCAAGTTCTAGACCCTCAGTAAGCATCCAAGTGTCTAACAACGGGTCTGTGTTCTTGGTCACTGTACCCAGATTTGCCTCTCTAGAGTCTACGAAGGCTGGTTGAGACCCAACGCTCAGCCCGAGCTTGACTCAAACAATAACCAAATGGGTCTCCTGCTGGGAGCCTGGAGTCTTCCAACCAGTCTGAACAGATCCATCAGACACCAACCCTCACTAGGCTGCTCTTAGGTTTTTCTCAGAGATAAGTCCGTTGTAAAGCTGCGTTAGAGAAGGGGTTGTGGGGACCTCTGTGAGCCCCTCTTCCCTTCTCCAGGTGCTTCGAGTTCCCTGTCCTCCTCAAGACCTTTCAACTTCACGCCACCCGCCCCACGCCCTGGGCTGGGCTGGGCTGGAGCTCTGGGCTGGAGATGAAACGCTTTCCTCAGTAGGTTGTGCTTTGTCACCCTGATCACATGGTGTCCACTCAGCAGAAAAGGAGCAGGGACTCCGCAGGACCAGATTAAAACGTGTCCCAAGGGGTGCTCCCTCATCTCTCCCCGGCCTCGGCCAGCCACTAGGTCACGGCCTGATCCTCTGGCCATTTTCTGTAGCTGCCGCCTCAGTCTTGCCCTGGACTGTGTCTGAAGGTCTGAAGGATCTTTGAAGGGCAGGAAACATTGGGTTAGAGGGTTGAAATGAGTCTTGTAAAAAAAAAAAAAAAAGCAAACTTGTTTCTCAGGATTTCTGTGCACTGAGCTGCTTATGTTTGCCTAAAGCTCTGAGGAGCTGCTGTGGCTCCTTGTGTGGACAGGCACCGCCTCAGCCCCTTCACTACTCTCTTCTCCACTGTGTTGCCTTGCATCGCGCCTTCCACGAGAGATCCTCTCTCTTCCAGTCATGCTCCGAGGGGCTGCCCCCCAGCTTGCTCTGTGCCCCGGAGACAACGTCCTCTTTCCTACCTGCCTTGGCTCCCCTCTCCTTTACCCTTCTCAGACACCTCTTCCTGTTCCTTATTAACCTCACCTCCTCTTGTCTAACCTGTTAATTCCTCTCCACCTCTTCCCCTTAATGCACCTTTTGTCATTAACACCGTGGGCCTGCCATATTTCCAAAGAGGAGATGAATTAGTTTTGTTTCCCTCTTAAATAGAGCCTAAATTCCTTGAGGCTGTTTTTCAGTTCATGGGTTCTGAGGTCCTTTTCGGGTGCTCAGAGCTCCGAAGGCCCACAGGTGGGTAACGAAAGGACCTGGATGTTCCTGGTCTCCTGTTGATATCTTTCTTGGAGGCCCAGAGGTTTTGAGTTCTCAGCAGTATGGTGGGTACAGCCCAATGTCATGAAGCCTTGAGGCCCCAAATCATGAAGCAACTCTCCTGGGCATTGGCCATTATCAGAGCCACACTCACTGGCTACAGGGCTTGGGGCTGCCAGCACTTTTCAGAGACAAGAGGGAAGGCAGAGCAAAAGATCTTTGTTGTCTGCGGAAACATTCCCGTCACCCAAGGGAAGCAATGCTGGGCCCATTTCCCCAGGGCCAGAGATGGCAAAGGAGGATGAGGAGACCAGACTTGAAGACCCTCAAGGCCAAGGACCAATCCTCTCCCACCCCACCCCCTCCATTTTGCTAATTCCTTTTGGAAAAACTGCTGACAGGGCTCTGAAGAAGATGCCCTCAGGCGATTTCTCCTCAAGGAGATCACAGGCAGTGTTGCCAGGGGCAGGCTGGGAGGAAGACGATGCCTCCTAAGACATCTGTCTGAAACAAAAGTTAACATCCTGTCTGTCCCCAAATCGTGTTCGGTAGCTGGTGGTGGTTTGGTGAAACCAAACCATATCACGAGGTGATATGAAGGGGCTGAAGGGAGGTGAACTCATCCTCAAGTATGGCTGGGGGGCTGCGGCCCGAAGGTCGCAGTGGGCCCCGGGTCTCAGCTTTGAGGAATGCAGCCAAGTCTAAAACCTTGGGGTGGGCAGGAGCCAGAAACGTCCTTTCCACACACAGAGGGGGAAACGGAGAGGGGGCCCCCAGCCGGCCCTCAGGAAGCCGAGCGCTCCGGGCTTCTACCCCCAGAAGCAGCATTAGCCACCGTTCAAACCCTTGTGCCTAGCACTGTGCTAGCGTGGGGGGGGCTGCGGAGCGGGGGGACGCAGTACTGAGGGCGCCCTCTCAGAAGCCGACACAGAAACTGCTACTTGAGTGAGTGTGGAGGAGCGGCACGGGTTCCAGCTAGGTCTGTGAGGTACTTACGCCCGCCCTTCCCTGCGAGATGGTTCCCTCAGAGCCAGGGAGGTGATTTATGGACAGTACGTCCCTGTGCTTGTCATTCACCAGGGTAGTCCCCCGAGGGAAGGGTTAATGCTTTAAGTAGGCCCCTTGTTCGCCTGGAAGGGCGGTTAACACTGGAACAACAGGTGTTTGCTAGTTTCACCTGAATATACATGCCTCTGATCCCAGAGATTGTCACCCAAATCCTGGGTGGGTTGGGGCAGGCAGAAAGGTGCTGGTCGTACCATCTGTGACCTGGGCTTGGATGCCCGAAGGAAGGAGGTTGACTCCAGCCTACGTCTGGCTCCATGCGTTCTGCGCTCGCCTCACCGTTGGGCAGCAGCCGCAGTGGCCTTGCCTGTGTCCCCTCCCACCCCACGCCGGGCCCTGTCCACCCGCCGTGCTCTGGAGAGGCCTCCACCTGGGGCTGTCTGTCGTCAGCCTCTTGGATCTCCTGGTCGACGGTGGCCAGGCGGGGACTGGGCGGACACGGCCTGCTGAGGGGGGCGGTGGTAAATCACTGTGACAGGCTCCTTTCATACCTGACCTCCTTTCTTCCCCAAAGCCACTTCCCTTCTGTTTATTTTTGTTGCAGATTTATTAGACACGCAGTTAAGTGCCCATTTAGCTCTGCAAACTGTCATCGCGCCTGGTTTATGAATAAGATCATTCACTGACAAAACCCTTTAAACATTTTTTAAAAAGCAGGTGGGGAGGCATGGGGGAGAGGAGGAGGAAATAGTGCCCCAGGTCAGCGAGGAGGCCAAGAACAACCGAAACCTAAACCACGGCCTCTTCTGTAGCTCAAGAACGCACCCGGGCCCTCCAAGTTGCCTTGACTTCACTCTGCCCGTCAAGACGTGTGTCATCTCTCCCGAGGGACTCTGGGGTCTAGAGTTCATTCCTTTGTCTCGGCTGCCTGAGAGGACACGGCTTGGGGCAGGGCGGAGAGGTGGCGGTGCACCTGCTCAAAATGGTTGCCAAGAACCAGCAGGCACATCAGGCTGAGTCCCTGCCGTTTGGGGATCCGTAGGTAACGTCCTTGATCTGAGAGCCTTCCTGGTTCTGCCAGGGCTTCCCTTCCTCAGGTGGCATTTCTCCCCAAGCACCTCACCTCACACACACACACACACACACACACACACACACAGCTCTTCTGGAAGCTGCCAGACTCTGGGGTGCTGTCTTCACGCACCCTGACCGTGCACACGGTCTGGTCACAAGAGCTCGTCACATCACACTGCCTCATCTCAGCAGCCCTGTGAAGGAGGCGCTGTCACCAGCCCCACTTCAGACACAGGGAAGCCGAGACAACGTGGGGTGACATAAGTCACCACACAAAAGTTGCCCGGCACAGCTAGGAGGACTGCTCGTCCCTAACTGGGCTAGTCTTACTTCTCCCCAGGCTGAGTGGACTGAGGGGGATCTCAGGGCAGAGCATGGAGGTAGGTAGACCCTTTTGTCCCTCAGCTTCCCCTGCAGGTGTCTCTGCCCCCCATTGTCATGCTGTTGTAGCCCAGGGCTTCTTTCACAGCTTGACCTCCTGTTTGTCCTGCAGCCCCTGGTCCTCAGTCTGCCCCTCCCTCTACCCACTCGCATCAGCAACCAGTCCAGGCCCCTCCTTTTCTATTGTGGATCCAGGGCCTTGGGAATCGTCCTTGTCCAGTGTTGTTGTCCTTTGCAGTGACTTTGGAGGGAATTCTGGCCCCAGGAGGAAGCTCAGAGGAAGGAGCATACTCTGAGGGTGGCATCCTCACTTCAGAACGGCAAGCACTGCTAGGGCATGTTGCCTTCCATCCCAGAAGGGGAGCGGCCTCTGTAGAAGCTTGAGGATACTGGGTAGAAGCTTCTGAGAATGCCACGTCCTCTGTTCTAGCTCCGATCGCAGGTGCTGCTCTTTCCCAGGAGCTCTCGCATCGACCTCTGAGGTCAAAGCCAGCCTTGGAGCCCTGGCTCTGGCCCCACCTCATCACGCTTCTGCCCCTCAGAGACCCTAGAGCCAGTCTTCCTGTTCCTGCTCCTTGCCATCCCCCTCTTCTTCGTCTTCTTCGTGGCTTCCCTTTCAGCCAGTTATTTTTTTTATCTGAAGTTTGTGCACAATGCAAAGAAATTCCGTATGAGAAAGTCACTCTGAATCACAGCATACTTACCCAGATACACTGTGCAATCAAAGCGAATGCAAATATGAAGCAAGAAGCGGGCTTCACTCACACATACCCAAGCTGCAGATGTGTTGGAGCTGGCTGTGTTGTGGTGCTTTCTAAGGATGGTAAACATTGGTTTTTATTAAATAATCAAGGCCATTGTGCCTATTTGGACCCTGGAACACATGTGAGGTCATGACAATCAATTCAATGAGTGTTTATTCCTGGGGAGGAAAAAAAAGGCTTCTGCACACAGGCAGCTGTACGAGACTTACTTTCCAGAATCAGACTGGTTTTAGACTGATTTTTCAGTCAGGTTCTAACCATTTCAAACACTGGCTGATACAGAATGTGCTCCCGAAGCAGCTAGTTTTAATTCCTAAGTGGAGAGAAAAGTATTTATGGAAATAACGTAAGAGAATTTTTATGAGTTTAGCTCACCTGAGTCTCCAGTGTTCAATTCACCTTATAGTTTTACATCTTACAACATGTATAAATACGTGCTCAAAATGGATCTTTTCTATTTTTACATATTATTTTACATACGCTGAAGGAAGGTTCTAGTTTAAAGTTATTTGGGGTCATCTTGTAGCTATAAGAATCTGACTCTCTTTTGGTGAATGGGACTATAGGAAGGGAAATGCCCAGTTCTTCACCTTTCTAGAGTATAAACAGGAGTCTGAGCTTAAGAGCTGGTGGGTCCCTAAGTCTCTTTTTTTTTGTCTATAGGTTCCCCTTTTCTTTTTTCCTCACCTCCAATTTATTGCCTAATTGGACATATTGTTTCCATAAATGTTAAAGATATTGCCATCAATATGAACTCATGAAGTATAATATCTTTACTTTCTTTTTAAAGAGTGTTTTCTAGATCTATCCTTGGAAAAGACCAGAAACAACGGTTAGCCCAGTGGCAGTGGAAATGTCTGTCACCTAGATGATGATCTCAAAATCTTATTTTCCACTAAAAGGAACAGGGACTCCTTAGAAACGACTCATTCCAGGTCAGGGGCAGAAACTACATTAGGTTGGTTTGGAATGTCTTGTTCTAGAAGGCAGTGAAGCTATCAAACATGGCTGGGTCATGTCAAAAGGACAGGGGGGCCATAGGGGCTAACTTGAACAAGCTTTCCCTGACTATAAGTGGGGCCATGCGAATGTCAGTAAGAATAATAATTGCAATGGATTGAAGTATACCAAATATGTATAAATTCATGTGTCCAGAATTTAAAAAATAAAATGAATTCATCACCTTTGAAGGGATACTAGAAAACCCATTTATGATTTTGAAAACTGCCGAATAAAAGGGAAAGCATCAAGCATTTACCCTATATGAACTATGCCCCCAGGTAGTGAAATAATTGAGGAAAGTTTCTCTTTAGAAAAAAATAGTAAGTGAGCAAGGAATGATTGATTTCGAATGTCACCATTCAGAACCTCATGGAATGAATGAATCTGGGTGAAGATCACTGCTAGTATTACAGAAAGAGCCACAAGCAGACATTTTATGTATCCTGATTAAAGTACACACCACTCCCTATGAGGGAATCTTGCAAAGGAAAAAACAAGTTGGATCTGAACCTGATTGAGCTCCTACCTGAAGGTATCAATTTTATAGGCAAAAAAAATGGACAGGGAAATGTTAAACGATGTTCCAGTGAAACATTCAATCAGCAAAATCCAGATGATTTCCCCAATAATGCATTCAAGTGGGCTTTCTTAACGTCCCCCACTGGGTCACCCTCACTGTCCTACCTCAACAGTCACACCGTGAACCCTGTCACCATCCCACACTTACCTACCTGGAAAATGACTAATTGAAACATTTTACTCTCTGCTTCCTGATCATGACTTTCAATGCTTCCCATTCCTAGTTCAGCCTTTTCCCCTACAACTATTCTCAGATGACGACTTCCATTCTTCTTTCTTACGGATGTATTTATGTATTATTTTAGAGAGAGAGAGAGAGCATAAGCAGGAGGGGCAGAGGGAGAGACAATCTGAAACAGCTCCTCGCTGAACACGGAGCCAGATGTGGGGATCAATCTCATGACCCTGAGCTCATGACCTGAGCTGAAATCATGACACAGGCACTCCAGCCAGGCGTCCCCCATTCTTCTTTTTACAAGACACACTGTGTTGCATCTGCAATGATGCCTCCAACTTCCCATTAAAAAAAACAGTCAGTAGATGGGACTCCCTCGACACCCTGCTACCTAAGCCATAAACCTATACTTCCGTCCCCAGTCTTTCTTTCCTGCCTCTTGCTAGCCAAGAAGTGTCCCTACATGTATGCACAATCACACCTCTGACCTGTGTATTGAATGCCCACCTCTAACTCTTGGTACTCAGTTATCCTTCTCATTTCTCAACTCTTCAATCTCTGTATCTATCACGTAAGTATTATTTTAAATCATTTTATTGAGGCACAATTGACATGCAATACACTTCACATAAAGTGTGTCATTTGACAAGTTTGACATGTGAATATGCGTGTAAAACCATTATCACAATCAAGATAGTAACCATATCCACCCCCAAGGAGATTGCCACATGCCCCTTGCTAAGCTCCTCCTGCCCCTCGTCCCCAGGCAAACACTGACCTGCCTTCGGTCGCTGGACATTAATAGGTGTCTTCTGAAGATTTAGATAAATGGTATCATCTCGTATCAACTCATACTGATGGTATCAACTCATATGCTTTTGCCTGGTATTCATTCAGCATACTTGTTTTGTGTTTTTTTTTTAAGATTTTATTTATTTGTCAGAGAGAGAGAGAACGAGAGAGAGAGCAGGCAGAGAGAGAATCAGGCTCTCTGCTGAGCAAGCAGCCCGATGTGGGACTCGATCCCAGGACTCTGGGATCATGACCTGAGCCAAAGGCAGATGTTTAACTGACTGAGCCACCCAGGTGCCCCTCATTTTAGATTTTTGTCTTTAGGTTTATGATCCATTTTAGGTCATTTTTTGTGAAAAATATGAAGAATGGATCAAAGTTCTTTGTCATTACTTTAATCTTTCTCTCACTTTGCATATGGACAGCCAATATTTTCATAGCTATATTGAGAAAGTTATAAGTGAGGTAGATTTCTGCTTTATATTTTTTCTCAGAAAAATTGCCTATATATATCTAGACTCATTCACGTATGTCTGAACTCACTATTCTGTTTCACTGATCTATTTTCTACCTTTATACCAATACCAGACTATATTAACTACAGTGGCTTTATAATAATTCTGGAAATCAGCTAGCATTCACCCTCCAAGTTTTTTCTTCTTTTGAAAAATTCATTTTGCTGTTTTAGGTCCCTTGCATTTCCATATGACTGTTAGAATCACCTTGTTAATTTCTACAGAAAAGCCTGCTAAGATTTTGATTGGAAATGCATTTAACTTGGGTAGAATCGTCAATTTAACAATATTTAATCTCCCCACCCATGACTAAGGCCTACTTGTCCAATTATTTAGGTCTTCTTTCATTTCTTTCAGCAAGGTTTTGTCATTTTGTTTGTGCAAATCTGTCCTATTGTTAGCGAATTTTATCCCTAAGTATTTTATAATCTGATATTATTGTAAATAACTTTCTGCTAAACACTCAAGGGAACAATCTTCAGCTTTCCAGGATTCTCCCTGTGGGCCGTGTTCTCCTTTTTTGGTACTCTGGCCTGCCAACTCTAGCTCCCTTGGTATCCCCAAACCCTTGGCTTTGCCTGTTTAAAGGGAGACAGGGGTCTACCAGATGTTGCCTGAATTTCCCATCCATGAACCACAGCCTGGAAACACTCTCAAGGCAGTAAACTGAGGCAGTCTTACGGCTTGGCTCATTGTTTCCCCTTCTCTCAGGGCAAGCTCTGTCCTTTTTTCCTATAATCTGTTTTGTATACTTTATCTGGTGGCTGTTGTTTCAGGCAGAGGGTCGATCTGGTCACTGTGACTCCATCCTGGGCAGAAGCAGAAATCTATTTCATACATATTTAAATATCAACTCTCCCATTTTAAGAAACAAGCAGATATATTTTAAAATATATCTTAATCTTCAGCTACTGACCTTTTTCTTCCTCCAGCCACATTTCCTGGAAGAATTGTCTATATTCCAGGTCTTTGTTCCGTTGACTCCAATCTAGATTCTGCTCTCCCCTCACTGAAGGTTTTTGTTTTGTTTTGTTTTTAAGTTTATTTAAGCAATCTCTACACCCAACTCAGGACTCGAACTCTCAACCCTGAGATCAGGAGCAACACGCTCTTCCCACTGAGCCAGCCAAGTGTCCTGAAGCACTTTTTAAATTAAGAGCTGAGATTTTTATGTCTCTAAAGCTGGTGGACAATTCTCAGCCTTCATCTAACTTGGCCTTTCCACTTGTTTGGCCACTCCCTCATTCTTGGATCCTCTCAGTCTGGATTTGCTCTTTCACTGCCTGTCTTTTGATATCTCTTTTGTAGGCTCATCCTCATCTATCAAGGCCAGTAAATCCTTGCATCTCTCTAAGTTCTACACAGAGCCCCTATTTCCTCCATAATCTCTATTACCTCCCTTGTCTTTAAAGAAGACTTTGGCAATCTCCATTTGGACCTTAAACTTTCTAGATGGGTTCTTCTTTCCAGCAGTTCTCTTGGCTCCGGCGGAAGACCCTTCAGGTAAAGCATCCCTTGATGGGAACTGAAACTACCCCCTCAAGCCATAAAGACAGACCCGAGCCAGCAAAACACAATACCCTGTGTGACTGACCCCAAGACAATGATTAACTTGACCTTTCCTGCCCACCTGTGGTACCCACCCACCTTTGCCCCACATTTTCCTTATTGAAACCAGGAAGTATTTTGGGCACTTTGGAGACGGTCTTTGAGATACTAATCAGCTGTCTTTCCCCATGTAGGACTCACCAAAATAAATCCCTTTCTTGTTTCACCACCGCTCGTTTCTCTCTGCCTGTGGATTTTGTCAGCAGGGAGCGGCAGAACCTGCTCTGTCTGGGACCTCGGAACCAGGTGTTCTGGCTCTCCTGCGCCTGGCTACAGTCCATCTCATAACAATCCACAACTTCACATATTAATGTAGTTGCCTACTCAACATCTACACTTAGTGCTAAAAAAAATGCATCGTAAACTCAACGTATGAAAATTGAACTCATGATATCCTCCCAAACTTGGCCTTCCTTCCTTCTTGAAAATCAAAGGCAGCAAAAGTAGCTTAGGCTGTGTCCCTTTGAATGGCATTATCACCAATCTGGTTAGACAGGTCAGAAACCCAGAAAGTATTCCTGACCCTTTCTACCCCCTCATGCTCCGTATTTCATATATTGCCTCTATCCTAGCACTTTGTGGCAAACTACCGTTTCCTATTAGATAATTATTCTGACCCATTACTGAGGTTAATTTTGCTGTCTCTCCCAGGGGGTGTTTGATTCAATGTGGTTTAAAAATAATATAACAACAAAGTAATAAGATATTTTGAGGGAAAGAAAGAAACTGTACTTATATAATTTTTATTATAGCATTATTGTTATAATTATTATTTTTCCTATTTACTGTTGTTTAATCTCTTAGAGTGTCTAATTTACAAATTGAATTTTACCATAGGTAGGTATGAATGTCTAAAAAAAACATAGTATATATATATAGAGGGTTTGGCCCGTCTGTGATTTCAGGAATCCACTGGGGGTCTTGAAATATATCCCCCACAGAAAACGGGGGGCTACTGTACAGAACACAAATTTTGTATATAAGCGAAGGAGATGAGTGGGAAGGCAAATAATTCCTTTTACTCAAGTGACAAAGAAATCGTGACGTCACTCCCGGTACTGCCTTGGTACCTCATTCATGCCTGTAGAAGTTCTGAGGCACAAGGATAGTTTTGAGTTGGAACAGTGAAGGATTTTTTAGTATGGTTTTGTGGCTTCTTTGGTAATATAATAGCCTTAGAAGTTCACAGGGTTTCCATTCTGTGTGCTTCTAGTCAGCGCTCTGTGCCAGTAACTATACCTAAATTTCTTCCCTAAGCGTAATTCTCAACCTTGATTAGTTACTTTGTTCCCTCACCAACTTTATTTGTTCCTTTGAAGCTAGCTGTGCTCATTGGCTTAGATGAAGAGGACACAACCCTTAATCTCATCTTTACTGAAGGTCAATTTCTTTTCTTAGCGTATCTCTTTCTTGGAGTATTTGTTGAAGGCATCCCATAGTAACCGACACACGACACACGCTAATGCTTGGGTTCTTTCCAGCCATCACCCCTGGAGCTGTACACTCGGTACCCGTGGGGCTGCCTTCTGAGTTAGCACAGGCAAATTAGTACCAAAGAGTTTGCCATTAGATAAACCTTTCCCAGCCCTCATTCCCAGTTCTCTTGTCATCACGCTGCTAAACTAACGTCATATCATCATGGGGTTTTGGGTTTTGGGGTTTTTTTTAAAGATTTTATCTATTCATTTGACAGAGAAAGAGAGAGAGAGAGGGAACACAAGCAGAGGTAGTAGAAGTGGGAGAAGCAGGCTCCCCGCCGAGCAGGGAAGCCCAATTCGGGACTCGATCCCGGGACCCCAGGATCATGACCTGAGCCGAAGGCAGACGTCCAATGACTGAGCCACCCAGAGCCCTTTTGTGGGTTTTGAGATGGCAGAGCTCTATTTCAAGGTACAAAGTGTTGTGAAAGTCAAGGCATGCTAATTGCTTTATAAGACAGTCCCCAGTCTCTATCACATAGCACAGGGAAATTCACTTGTTCCTGCAGTGGTCCAACGAGTATATTCCCAGTTCTGTGCTTCTCCCGCATGGCTTTCTTCCAAACTGAGCATCACGGACCTCACTCTAGGGGCTCAGCCATCTCTCTTTCTCTTTTGATCTTTCACATGGTTTTATTGTCTTATTTGAATAGATTTAAAAAATTATTTTTCATTATAGTAAGTGTACTCTTTAACCCCTATCACCTATTTCACCCATCCCCCCATCCACCTCCCCTCTGGTAGCTATCAGTTTGTTCTCTAAGGTTAACAGTCTGTTTCTTGGTTTGTCTTTTTGCCTTTGCTCCTTTGTTGTTGTTGTTGTTTTAAGATTTATTTATTATTTAATTATTTGGCAGAGAGAGAGAGAGAGCAAGAGCACAAGCATGGGGAGCAGCAGAGGGAGAGGGAGAAGCAGGCTTTCTGCTGAACAAGGAACCCGATGCAGGGCTTGATCCCAGGACCCTGGGATCATGACCTGAGCCAAAGACAGACACCTAACTGACTGAGCCACCCAGGTGCCCCCCTTTGCTTCTTTGTTTTGTTTCTTAAATTCTACATGAGTGAGATCATATGATGTTTGCCTTTCTCTGAGTCATTTCATTAGCATTATACTCTCTGGCTCCATGCATGTCATTGGCATGCATTGCAAATGGCAAGATTTCATTCTTTTTGATGGCCGAGTAATATTCCTTCATATATATATATACACACCGTATCTTCTTTATCCATTCATCTGTCAACAGACACTTGGGCAGCTTCTCTAGCTTGGCTATTGTAAATAATGTTGCAATAAACAGATGCTACTGTGCCTGTATACCTTTGAATTAGTATTTTTATGTATTTTGGGGTAAATACCCAGTAGTGTGATTACTGCATCACAGGGCTTTCTATCTTTAACTTCTTGAGAAATATTCACACTGTTTTCCAGAGTGGCTGCTCCAGTTTGCTTGTCTCCAACAGTACAGGAGGGTTCCTTTTTCCCCCACATCCTCACCAACACCTGTTGTTTCTTGCATTGTTGATTTTAGCCATTCTGACAGTATCAGCTGACATCTCCTTGTAGGTTTGATTTGCATTTCCCTGGGGATGAATGATGTTGAGCACCTTTCCCTGTGTCTGTTGGTCCTCTGGATGTTTTCTTTGGAGAACTGTCTGCTCCTGTCCCTTGGGGCCCTGCCTCTCTTAATGCCTCTCTGAATCCTCTGCCTCCAGCTGGTGGATGAGTGGCAGGGAACACAGTCTATGTTTCAGTGGCCCAGGCCCAGAGGTGGGATATGTGCTTCCGCCAAGAGTAGCTGGAACTTAGTCACATGCAACATCTCACTGAAGGAAGCCCAGGAGATAGAGTCTTGCTGTGTTCCTAGGAAGAAGAGGAAATTGGTTTGCTGAACATTTAGCCAGAATCTGCCAAATCAAGAACAATTTTCATAATTATTACAGATATCTAAAAATGAGAGCACATTGTCACTGAAAGTTCTCAGGGCAGATAACCATCTCTCCAGTAGAGGAGAGGCAATTAGTGATGATGAACATTTTTTCATGTGTCTGATAGCCATTTGTATGTGAGGAGAGGCAGCCTACCTTGAGTCTTTCAATTGCATTTGTGCATGCGTGTGCACATGCATGTGTAAATCTTGTTGTTCTGTGAAATCCAAAAGTTTAGGATCCATAGTCCTCGTAGGTGGTTCCTAAATGTGGGGGATGTAAAAATCATTTGGGGAAATAAAAAATAGATCCCTGGGCTTTGTCCCAGAAGTAAGGAAATAGAAAATGAGGGCCTTGGGGAATCCATGTTTTTTAAAAAAAGACATGCAGATGATTCTCATAGTGGGTGGCATTCAAATCATGCCTCACACAATTGAAACAGTTTGAGCAGATGATGGTGGAGGCAGAGGGGTAGGAAACAGCCTTCAGAACAAGAAAAGCATGAGCAAAGGTGAAGACGTAGAGAAGCAAGTGTGATGTTGTTTGGGTTGATAAAATATAATAATACGAAAGATTTCCGACTAGGAAGTGGCTTGAGCTATTTTCAGCAGATCATATGGTACAACTTCCATGATGTGGAAAGCTGTAAATTTCTCTGGCAGAATGATTGAGAAGGGCTTGTGGGAGCAGGGGGCTCCCCTGGAGGCTTCTGAGAAGACCGCCGGGAGCTCAGAGTGGGTGGAGGAAGGGAGCTGTTGGACGGAGAGGAGCCAGTGAGGAGGCTGCTCACAGAGCTCCGGGCTGAGGTCCCGAGGAGCCGCGCAGAGGTGAACAGCTATAGTTCTGACGTCAGCCCCATAGTTTGTGGTCTGGCTATGAGTCAGCGGCTCCCTGCTTTTTTTGTCTTGTGTCCACCCTTTACAGAGCCCTCTGAGCCCCCATATCTGTGCTGAGTTTCATGTCCCCTCTTCTTTTTCTGCAGAGTCCAGGAGAGCAGCTGGAAATCAAGTTTTTGATGAATGTGTCTACTTAATGGTGATCTTCCCACACAGCCCTCTGGCTTGAAACGATCCCCTCCTGAACCCAGAGATCTCTTTCTCTGGACCCAATTATTGTCCCAAATGAATGCTGATAGAGAAATAGGTCTAAAGAGCAGCCTACCAATAATCCTGAGAGAGATCAGATTTAAAGAGGCAGCAATCCTTTAATCCCAGGTGATACTGCCTCGGCGGCAAACCTTGGAGTTCGCATCACCATACAGAAGAGCCCTGGCCGCCATCCCCCAGCCACCTGATCCCCAGAAGAGACAGGGAACATTAGCTGTTCCAAAAGTGGGAATGATGGGCTGGCTACTGGGGGTCAGGTGGGGCTGAACACTTAATTTTAGCTACAGCCTGCCTATGTGTCTTCTGGGAGCCATTGGTGTGACCAAGATGCAGAGAACCCTAATCCCATCTTGGCACAGAGGCAACCTGATGTTCGCCAAGGCTCTTCTATCCAGAAATCTTGCTTTATAAATAGAGGAACCAGTGTGCAAGATTGCAGCAAGGGTCACTGAAGTATATTGCATGGTGATAGAGGGATGGGATTTCCAGGAGTTAGACTGCTTGTCTCAAGCAAGACTGCACTGTGGGCCAACTTGTCTGCTTTCTGTATCACCCACGCTTCCATTTTAGTGGAGGAAAGTAGTCCATGGATACACAATCTAGGTTGAGGCTTTGACTGATCCCTAAATCTCAGAGATCTTTGGGCAACTAAAATTGTGTATCTGTGTATATTAACTCATAATTGTTCATTATGGGCACCAATGATTATAAATTACAATATTATAAAAAGGACATTAATTAATTGTGGCCATCCTTCAACTCTCAATTCTGCCTTGTGTTTTGGTAAGTTACCATATTATGAAGCCCTTCTTCCCAAGGTAGAAGCCAGAAAATTCACAACTACAGACCTCACCCAACTATGGTGCAGTCATATGATCTAGGTTCTGGAAATCAGGCACACCCTCTTGAGGCTTGGATTCAGAAGTCAGAAATATGAGGAGAGAGCCACACATGAGTGATCAATCCTCAAGCAGAGACAGAGATCACAAGTAGGCAGAGAGGCAGGCAGAGAGAGAGGGAGGAGAAAGCAGTCTCCCCGCTGAGCAGAGAGCCTGACCCGGGGCTCAATCCCAGGACCCTGAGATCATGACCTGAGCTGAAGGCAGAGGCTTAACCCGCTGAACCACCCAGGTGCCCCAAAATTTTTTTAGCTTAAAGTGCCAGAATAGCTTCTACTCTTTGCATTTAAAGACCCTGCCAGATGCACTGATCGGTACTAAATGCTCAAGGAAATGGGAGCCTAATGGTTGGTTGTCTGAAGTGGTTGGATTTGATGACAAGGTAATGATTGTTTAGCTGGTGTTTGAGGTGAGGATTCAGGTAGTCCCTCAGGGACAGTGAGGAAACAATTACATAAATTACCATACAACCTATGACCTACCTACAACCCAAGGCTTTGGTGGCCTTCAGGTTGGAGGGCCTGAGGAATGCAAGTACTATGGGCTGAACTTGGTGCTTTTAACTTTGCTGAAAGTTAAAGAAAGAAAATGTTAACTCAAAAGTTAAAATTTGTAGCACATGAGACTATCCTGTAATCAAGTAGCTTCTATGCTATCTCTTAAAGCCACAGGGCTGAACTGAAAATAAAATCCACAGTGGAACACCAATTTCTAAAATAGGTTGAATTCATTGCTTTAAGAAGATTCTTATGTGGAAGTTAGAACACTAACTGGAGAAGGGTAAGGCAGGAAGAGTTGGTATGGGGAAGTTTGAATCATCACAATTCACAAAGTCTCAGGACTTTTGTTTCTGCATGATGTTACAATAGTGGTAACATTTTGTCTTCACAGGCTATGCTAACCACCTCGCACTTCCTTCAGATCTAGAACTAAAGTCAAATCCTTGGGTATGCCAGGGAGGCAATTACAAAGTTAATCTGTGGAAGTGACACAAATAATGATAAGATTTTCCTAATTTCTATGGTTAAAAACTGGAAAATACCAATGTTTGGAGCAGCAATGTCCACAATAGCCAAATTATGGAAAGAGCCTAGATGTCCATCAACAGATGAATGGGTAAAGAAGATGTGGTATATAAACATATACAATGGAATACTATGCAGCCATCAAAAGAAACAATATCTCGCCATTTGCAATGACATGGATTGAACTAAAGGGTGTTATGTTAAGCAAAATAAGTCAATCAGAGAAAGACAATTATCATATGATCTCACTGATATGTGGAATTTGAGAAACAAGACAGAGGATCATAGGGGAAGGGAAGGGAAAAATGAAACAAGAGGAAACCAGAGAGGGAGAAAAACCATAAGAGACTCTTAATCTCAGGGAACAAACCAAGAGTTGCTGGAGGGGAGGAGGGTGGGAGGGATGGGGTGTCTGGGTGATGGACATTGGGGAGGGTGTGTGCTATGGTGAGTGCTGTGTGTTGTATAATACTGATGATTCACAGACCTGTACCCCTGAAACAATACATTATATATTAATTTAAAAAAATAAGTGTTGGTTAAGAAATACAAAAGTTATTTCCTCAAAAAACAAACAAACAAACAACAACAACAAGTGGGAAATATATATGGAAATAGATGATAAGAGGCTGGATGCGATAAGAGTAGAAATGTAAACTTAGATAGGGATAAGCTGGTTAATATGGGTTCACTTAGTGGAGATTTTGAATTGAATGTGTTAGTTCAAATGGTTGAGAGTAACTTTAGTGGTTTCTCACTTAGTTGGTTAAAATTTAGTCAGCAAGGATTTATGACAAATAAAACTTGAGATTTTGACATCACTGGGAAAATGTAGGGAGAAAGAATTCCCAAGATTACAGAAGGAATCTTGGAGTGGATTTATCATATGTGACCCACTCACTAGCCCTTAACTATGTCCTTGAAAGAACCCAGAATGCACTCCATTCTCTAAGGCCCTAAGATATAACATTAGTGAAGAGAACACCAATGGATCGGTGTTGTATTGTCATTGCTATTTTCTGCAGGCTGGGGATACATACAGAAGATATTTCTATTGAAATTGTGGCTTTGATTGAATGAAAATTATGGAGTAGTATAGGAGCAGAGGTAGCAGAATTTACCCAAAAAGAGGTAAGGGAAGGTTGGTGTATATATGAGTGAAGGTTCAATGGTACATAACAAGGACTTTGGCTCCTGGCCAAGATGAAAGAGCCAGAACCAGATTTGCTTTCCCACCTAAAATATCACAAAATGAGAAGAAAATATAAGAAACAATGGTTTAAAATTAAAAATCAGGTAATAAAGGCAAATTATCTCTGAGAAATAAGTAACAAATCAAGGAATTCTTATGATGATACCAATATACATTCTGGAGACAGTTTCTGGGGAACTCTCCTTTGATGCAGGGAGGGAGACCCAGGCAGAATTTGTAATCTCCTTGAATCAAGGAGACAAAGCTGGGAGTGTAGGAAGTACAAAATGGTTAGAGTTTGCAGAGCAAAGGACCAAGAGGAAACAATTGCATGGAGAGAGTACTGCAGGATGGCAGAAGATCCCCCCTGGAGGGTAAATAAGAGTAAAGATTGGGCACCTGAGTGGCTCAGTGGGTTAAGCCTCTGCCTTCGGCTCAGGTCATGGTCTCAGGATCCTGGGATCAAGGCCCGCATTGAGCTCTCTGCTCAGCGGGGAGCCTGCTTCCTCCCCCTCCCTCTGCCTGCCTCTCTGCCTACTTGTGATCTCTATCTGTCAAATAAATAAATAAAATCTTAAAAAAAAAAGAGTAAAGATTAATGAATGCCTGTGAGGAAACTACCCTAGGCCAGTGAAAGAACCACATTAAGGATTTTGAATGAAGAAGGGTTGGAGTTTACACAGGGCTGAGAATAGTTCCTGTTCTCACCTGTCCGAGCACAAACCTTCATAATTCATGAGGCATCCGATGGAGTCTACAGAAGGTTTTTGCTTGAGTCATGGGGAAGTGTTAGTCCTAAATGCTGCTCTGACACCAACAAAGTAAACATAAACACAAGACTAGAGACGATCAGACTGTTTCCAAGCAATTTAACTGGATTGCAAAACAAAGCTACAGAATATTTATAGAAGTATAAAATATTCAGCAACAAACATAGTAAAACATACAATGTCTAGCATCTAATCAAAATTTATAGACATACAGATAAGCAGGAAAATATAGCCTATAATGAGGAAAGGTGAGTTAATTGAGTGAAACTTACTCAGAACTGACACAGATGATGGAATTTGAAAACAAGGGTTTTTTTTTAAGATTTTATTTATTTATTTGAGAGAGAGAGAGAGAGAGAGAGAATGAGCACAAGCAGGGGAAGGGGCAAAGGGAGAGAGTGGGAATGTCAAGCAGACTCTGTGCCAGGCCTGGAGCCTGACATGGGACTCGATCTCACAACCCTGAGATCATGACCTGAGTTGACATCAAGACTCAGCTGCTTAACCAGTTGAGCCACCTCTGGAAAACAAAGTTATTAAAACAATCGTTATAACAGTTATAATGTCTGAGATGAAAAATTTGCTGGACAGATTAACAACAGATTAGGTATTATAGAAGAAAAGATTAGTAAACATTTAGAATAGAAACTATCTAAAATGAAACATTTAGAGGAAAAAGATTAAACAAACCCACAGCACCTCAGTGAGCTGTAGGAAAATGTCAAGCAGCACAATATACATGTAATTAGAGCCCCAGAATGAAAGAAAGGGTGGGTGGCAGAAAAAAATATTTGAGGAAATAGTAGCTGGATGTTTTCCAAATTTGATGAAATTCTTAAGTCCGCAGATCCAGCACGTTCAATAAATTTATTTTTTTTTAAGATTTTATTGATTTATTTAACAGACAGAGACCACAAGTAGGCAGAGAGGCAGGCAGAGAGAGAGAGAGGGGGAAGCAGGCTCCCCGCCGAGCAGAGAGCCCGATGTGGGGCTCGATCCCAGGACCCTGGGACCATGACCTGAGCCGAAGGCAGCGGCTCAACCCACTGAGCCACCCAGGCGCCCCTCAATAAATTTATTTTTGAGAGAGAGAGAGAGGTGGGGGAGAGAGACTCCAAAGCAGGCTCCACACTCATCACAAGGCTAAGTTTCACAACCCTGAGATCAGGACCTGAGCCAAAATCAAGAGTTAGACACCCAACTCACTGAGCCACCCAGGTGCTCCAAGTTCAATAAACCTTAAACACAGATACATGAAGAAAACTACACCAAGGCATATCATAGTTAATCACTTACTTAAAATGTGATAAAGAGAAAATCATGTACAGAAGAACAAAATAACAATGACTGCAAATTTCTTGTCATAAACAATGCAAGCCAAAGACAGTGGAGTAACATTATTAAAATACTGAAAGGAAAAAAAAAGTCATTCTTAGAATTCTGTAACCAGCAATTGTTCCAAAAATGAAAGTGAAATAGACTTTTTCAGACATCCAAAAGCTGAAAGAATTTATCACAATTTATCATTCTAAGATAGAGACCTATTTTACAATAAATGCTAAAGGAAGTCCTCCAAGCAGAAAGAAAATGAATCCTGTTGGAAATGAGGATGTATACAAATGAGTGAAATGATAACTACATGGATCAAGAACAAATATTTCTGTCTATTATTTAACCTTCTAAAAAGAAAATTGACAGTGCCAATAAAATTAATCACAATGTATTATGGAGTTTATTGTATGTATATAAATAAAAATATGGATACCAGGTGAAAATTTGAATCTACACAAATGATTAAAGAGGACTGGAAATGGTAATTATGTGGATAAATATACAAGACTTTTTTCATTTAAAAAAAAACTTTTTTAAAAGTAACTAAGTGGGGCACCTGAGTGGCTCAGTAGGTTAAGCGTCCAACTCTTGATTTCTGCTCAGGTCATCATCTCAGGGTCATAAGATCCAGCCCTTTGTGGGGCTCTGCACTCAGTGTGGAGTCTGCTTGAGATTCTCTCACTCCCTTTGCCTCTGCCTCTCCCCCCTTCTCACACAATCTCTCTCTCTCAAAATAAATAAATAAAATCTTTAAAAATTTTTTTAAATAAATAAAAATAACTGACTAAGCAAAAATAATAACAATGCATTGTGGAATTTACAACATATGGAAGAGGAAAAATGTATGACAACAATAGTACAAGGGCCAAGAGAAAAGAAATAGAAGTATATCATCATAAGGCTCCTATACTTTATGTGAAGTAGTATAATATTATTTAAAGATAGACTATGATAACTTAAAGATATGTACTATAAACCTGAAAGCAACCTCTAAGATAGTTAATAGTTATAGATGTATATATACATATATTTACATAGATATCGATATCTATCTATGTATGTGTGTACATTAAAGGATTTTATATATCAATATCTGTCTAGAGAGAGAGAGAGGAAGAGAGAGAGATCAGCTATGTTCCTAGGCACATAAACGTGTAGGATTCTCATGTCTTCTGATAAACTGATCGCTTTGTCATTATGAGATGACTCTCAAATGAAATTATAATGATACTCAATCTAAAATTGTCATCAAAGGAGGAAAAATGAGCCAGAGTACAGGTGGAACAAATAGAAAACAAATAGTAACATGAAAGACTCAATTAAATATAAATGATCACAACACTCCAATTAGAGAGCAGAGATTCTAAGACTGGTTAAAATACCAAGATCCAACTATATGCTGCCTCAAGAAATCCACTTCAAATACAAAGAAACAACTAAGTTAAAAGTAAAAGTGGAGACAAAAAAATCAGTAAAGGTATACAACACGCCTTTACCAAGATAAAGCATATTCTAGACTATAAAACAAACCTCAATAAATTTTAACGGATTCAAATCAAATTTGTTCTCTCTCTACAGTGGAATTAAATTAGATATCAATAGCAAAAACATACTAGGAGGATTTCCAAATATTTAGAAACTAACCACAACTAAATAACCCATAGGCTAAAAAACAAAGTACAAGGGAAGCTAGAAAGTATTTTGAACTGAATAAAAACACAATGTACCAAATTTAGTGGATGCAGCTAACACAGTATGTAAAGGGAACTTCATCTAACATCTGTATTAGAAAAAGCTCAATGAGAAGTCACAGAAAGCACTCTGCCAGAAAGAGATTAAGTATAGTGATTTAGTGTTTACAAAAATCCTTAGAAGGGTTGAGGGATTGACATTTAGAGCAATACTGCCAGTCAGTTGAGCTCCTACATTTTCAAGAATCAGGAAGATAGAGAATCAAAAGTCACCACTATAAGTAATAGCTCTAGAAATATACCACCATACCCACCATCCATAGAATAATAAGCCACCATCATCTAATAGCTAGCTCCAGAATGAAATGATGCCCACTAGGACCATACTAACAAAACAAAATGCTCCTCTGTCCCACCTCTTAAAACCCATAAATTTAAGGATTGAATACTGGGAATCCAGCCAACCCTGACAAAGAAAAACTCAATACAGCCATACACAAGCTATGTAACTATGCTAGGAGAATCAATAGAAGCGGCAAAAGCATGGTTTCTTCCTCAATTAGGCCTTCCAAATTTTATGCAAAAAAAACATCATTTGGTGGAAACTAAATTCCATCCAGAGTTCAGCTATAAAGGTGTCCAAGAAATGTAGCTTTCAGTTTTCCAGCCTTTGTTGTACAAGAATGAGGGTGAAAGGGGTAACCATCACAATAACCACCATAATTTAGCAGGCCTAACATGGTAACTAGAATGATCATTAGCATTACTAATTGCTCATACATTCTCAAGGACTGAAATAGTTGGTCAGTTCATTAGTGTTTTATTTCAACTCTAGAAGAGATTTAAAAAAATTCCTAGGTCTGATAAACAGAGGTGTATCTCTAGCAACTACTATATATATAACCCTCTACTAAATAGAGGGTCTGGGCACTCACCAAATTCCCAGTTCTCACAGCTGGAAACACAAGAAATTCTACAGTCCTAGGGAAATTACAGAGATTTATTTAACTTTAATGACTTAAAGGATGCAGATATAGTGATTCCTATCATGTCCCCCATTTAACTCATCTGTTTGGTATGTGTAGAGAAGATTATCTTGGCAGTCAGCATTTTTGAACAACCTGCTAATGTTTTGCTAATTTCCTATTAATTAATTAATTGTAGGCTCCAGGCCCAATGTGGGGCTTGAACTTATGACTGTGAGATCAAGAGTTGCATGCTCTTCCCACTAAGCCAGCTAGGCATCCCCTAATTTCCTATATTTTAAGATCTCCTATTCTAGAAAGAAGCGAACTGAAGTGCAAAAATGCAATCAAGGTTTTGTCAATCAGATAGATTCTGCTGGAATTCCACAATAGGCCATGTGAGGAGGTGTCTATATGTGGGGGAGCATGCTGGGGAAGAAGGCTGAGTCTTCACGGGTGACACTGGTAGAATTTGGTTCCAATTCTGGTTCCAGGCATTATAGGTGCCCAGCAGCATCTGTGGAGATGTTTTAAGCCCTTAAGTGTGATTGCTGCCCAGCCCCAGATTCTGCCTCACTGGCTCCCCTGGAAAATAGGTGAGCTCATAATATCCCTTAACAATTCTGCACATTCTTTTTTTTTAATGAACTAGCCAGGCTGGTCGCTGTTGTTTGCAAACACAGACCTGACTGATGCAACAAAGTTTCTGGTATGCATTTTAATCAGGCCTTCCATGGAGGGGTGTAGCATTTGTGTCTTTCCCAGTAAGAAAAAAAGAGAGAGATTCTGATTGTCAGAAAACAAAAACACAGTAGAGGTTAGGCAAGAAGGAACTTTCAGGATATGTTCTGAGTTCTGTAGACACTTCACACCATTTTTTACGCCGTCTATACAAACTGGGCTTATAGTGGGAACATTCACTGGGTCTCTGAAAGATCCTCCACCATTAAAGAGAAATCCTGGGTATAATTCCTTAGGCAGATGTATGTGCCTTACAAACATTTCCCCCTGGCCTGTGGCTGGATTATTCATTTTCTTCATGGTTTCTTTTATTGAGGGAAGTGTTTAATTTCAGTGAAATCTAATTTATCAATTATTTCTTTTTATGGTTATTCTTCCTGAATCTTGCTGAAGAAATCTCCACCTACCTTTTGGTCATAGAGATAGCCTCTGAAGTTTTCTTCTAGTAGTTTTATAGTTTCTATGTTTTGATCTCTAATTCTTTTTATGTTTAGATCTCTAATTTGTTTTGAATTAATTGCTGTGTAGGAAATGCAGTCGGAGTTCATTGTTTTCTGTATGGGATATGTAGTTGTTCCAGCATCCTTGTAGAAAAGATTGTCCTTTCCCATTGGCTTGACTTTACGTCTTTTTTGGAAAATCAGATTGCTGTATAAATGTGGGTCTCTGTATCATTTTATTGACCTATTTATTTATTCTCATGCCAGTAACACTAGTCTTGATCATTAAAACTTATAATATGTTCTGAGTTAGATATTTTGTCTTTTAAATTTGTTCCTCTTTAAGATTTGATTTTTAAAATCAACATCTAGGAAAAACAAATTTAAAACTGTATCATTCTATTAACTTTAACACATATATAAATCTATGTAACCATTACCACACTCAGAATACAGACCACTGACAAGTTTTCCCTGCTCTTAAACCCTGATAACCACTGATCTAGTCTTTGTCATAGCTTTGTCTTTTAGAAAATGTCATCTAAATGGAATCAGATAGTATGTGTAAACGTTTGAGACAGGCTCCTTTCATCCAGTAAGATGTCTCTGAAATTTAACCAAGGTGTTGTACATACCAATAACATTTCTTTTATTTGTTGGGTAATATTCCATTTTATGAACACATTGCAGTTTGTTTATCCACTCACTCATTAAAGAATATTTGGATTATTTCCATTTCAGGGGCAATTATAAATATAGCTGCTAGAAAATAAAGGTTCTGGTGTGAACACATTTTCGTTTCTCCAGGGTCATTGTTTTATAGGATTCTTTTGGATGTTCTAGGTCTGTTGCATTATCACATTAGTTTTAGTAGCAGCTGCTCAGTGTATACAAAGGCCTTGCATCAATTGTGTTTGCATGAAATCTGCAGATCAATCTAGAGAGAATTGCTGTTTCAACAATACTGCATCCACCAGTCTGCAAAGATAGTATATCTCTCCATTTGTATAGGTCTTTCAAAATTTCTCTCAGCAGTGTTATGTAATTTTCATTAATAGGTTTGGAATGCTCTTTATTATATTTATGCCTAAGTATTTCTGATTTTTTTACATTACTATAAATGGTATTTAAAAAATTCATTGTCCAGTTTTTGCTTGTAACATAAAAACACAATGGCTCTTTATATTTTTCTTGTATCCTGCAAATTGAGGAAATTTATTTTTTCTACTAAGGTTTTTTTTTTTGCTAGATTTGTTAGAATTTTCTGTATAAATAATTATAATAATAAAATAATTATAACATATAATTATATTACTATATATTATAATAATAATAAATAATTATCATTTGCAAATGGAGACTATCTTATGTCTTATTTTCTAATCTCTGCCTGTTTTTTTTTTCTCACCTTATTACATTGGGTAGGATTTCCAATACAGTGTTGAATAGAAGTAATACAAGTAGGCATCCTCCTCTTGTTTAATCTTAAGGGCAAAGTGTTTAATATTTTACCATTAAGTGTGATATTAGTAGTGGGTCAATATCAACAAAAGGAACAGGCAATTTATTAAATGAAAGAAAATACTTGCAAATCATGTGTCTGATAAGGGGTTAATATCTAAAATATATAAGGAACTCAAACAACTTTTAGCAAGCAAATGATCTGTTAAAAGATGGACAGAGGATCTGAATAGATGTTTTTCCAAAGGAAGACATCCAGATGGCCACCAGCTACACAAAAAGGTGCTCAGCATCACTAATCTTCAGGGAAATGCAAATCAAAACCACAATGAGATATTACCTCACACCTCTTAGAATGGCTGTCATCAAAAAGACAAGATCTAACAAGTGTTAATATGGAGCAAAGGGAACACTTGTGCATTGTTGGTGGGAATGTAAATTGGTGCAACCACTATGGAAAACAGTATAATAGTTCCCGAAAACATTAAAAATAGAACTACCAGAGAAGGGGTTGGGGTAAGTGGGGGATGGGCATTAAGGAGGGCATGTGATGTGATGCAAAAATAGAACTATCATAAGATTCAGGGAACGCCTGTGTGGCTCAGTGGGTTAATCCGTGGGTTAAGGGTCCTGGGATCTAGTCCCGCATGGGCTCCTTGCTCGGCAGGGAGCCTGCTTCTCTCTCCACCTCTGCCTGCCTCTCTGCCTGCTTCTGTGCTCTCTCTCTGTCTCTCTCCTTCTCTCTGACAAATAAATAAATAAATGAATAAATAAATAAAATGCTTTAAAAAAAAGATTCAGCAATCCCATTTCTAGGTATACATCTAAAAGAAACTAAAATCAGATATCAAAGAGATAGTTGCACTCCCATGTTTACTGCAGCATTATTTGCATTTTACGTTAGCTAAGAATCGATCAATCAATGAATGGATAAAGAAGATAGACACAACAGAATATTATTCAGGCATAAGAAAGAAGGAAATCTTGCCATTTGTGACAACATGGATGGAACGTCAGGGCATTTTGCTAAGTGAAATAAGCCAGAGAGAGAAAGACAAATACTGCCTGTTATCACTTCAATGTGGAATTTCAAAGAGTTGAAGTTGTAACAACAGAGTAGGAAAGTGGTTTCCAGGGGCTGAGAGGTGGTGGAGTGGGGAGAGGTTAGTAAAAGGGAGGGTACAATCTTCCATTTACAAGGTGAATAAGGTCTAAAGATCTAATGTAAAATATGTTGACTGAAGTTAATAACACTGCATTTTAATTACAATTTGCGGAGGAAGTAGGACATAAATGTTAAATGTTCTCACAAAAAAAATAAAAAGAAAAAAGAACAAACAAGTGAGAGGATGGATGTGGGAGGGTGGGACTTTTTTGCAATATATATGTATAGCCTATCATCATGATGTATGTTTTAAATTCTTATAATTTTATTTGTCGATTACACCTCAATAAAGCTCCCCCCCAAAAAATGGAGTGTCGTTGTAATGGGGAAAATGGCAGTAGTGACACCATAGTTTGAATATCCTCTAATCTTCCCCCCAAAGTAGACAAAACTGTAGAACACAAATGAAAAACTCAGGGACAACACTTAACTGCAGAACCAACTATTGCGTCATTCAGCAAACCGCAAGAATACAGGCAGGTAAGGATAAACCACCTATAGCTATAAGTAAAAAAATACTGAAATTAGTGAATTGCATTTAACACTTGATAGATCACTTTAAAAAAAATACGTTCACTTTTGGTATTTTAGTCACTTTAGTTGATGAGGAACTGAAGCTTGGAGAAGGTAACTCATAAATAATAGTCACAAGAATTTCTGCCAGGCACTTCACATATATTATCTCACGTATCTCACATATATACTGAATCTGTAAAATATTCCCAGGGAAAAAGGGTTATTATCCTCATTTTGCAGATGAGAAAGTTGAAGCCTATAGAGTTTATAAATTGCTAAATATTTCACATAGCTAGGAAACAGAAGAACAGAGATATGAACATGGGATTCCCCAATTCTAAGCCCCAACCATTTGTAAGAATTCTGGTTCCTGGAGTGTCTTCCTAATGCTATATAAGCTGGGCTTTGAGATTTCAGTAAGATTTAATCAACTAGAGAGTATATGGATAGTTAGCTGAGAGAGGAGTTCAAGTGAAAAACAGAGGCAACGAAAGATCAAGGAACAACACCACCTAGCTTATTTAGGAAACTGGAAAGAGAACCAAGTGACCGGATTCTAGGGTGCAGAGGAGGTGGTATTGGCGGCATTGCCAATCATTAGATTTGGCAGGTCCTTGAAAAACATACTCTTTGTTCTGTGAACAATGGTCAACTGTTGCCGGATTAGAATCTTCCACACTCTGGAAGCAGTGCGGGCGGTATACTGGAAGAAAGACTGATAACCAGGAAGAATTTGGTAATCAATAATTCAAACAGAAGATAATGGTGGTTCAGCTGCTCTAACGGGACATCTTTGCTTGGCCACAGTGGACTTGGATGTTTCTGAGAAATGACATTAGAGAGTCCTGCCTACCCCAGGTTCTTGACTGAATGTACCAATGTGCACAGGGCTCTCTCCCCCTTAACAAAAATCATCCAGAGTTTTGGGGAAAGAAGAGGAAACCTTGATGAGAATGATTGAATGGCCTGACAGCTGCCTGTTAGACTGGTTTGGAGATTCTGGGGAGAAAAGTAGCAGAGCTAAAAGAAAAAGCAGCCAATTTCACAATGATCTCTGTGGACCCCCAGATCAAAGTGGTGACCAAGTTATAGCACAGCGGGCAGCGAGACTTCTCCCTTTTTGGTGTAGAACCCAGCCCAGGTCAAACATGGGCATGCTACGGAAAGTGTTGGTGACAGAATTGGTGGAGGTGCACGTGTGTGTGTGTGTGTGTGGATATTGATCAGAAGACCGCATATGTTATGAGCATCCATGACAAACCTGAAGAATCCCAGACACCCGGGAAACTTTGAGAAGGGCTGGATTCTTCTTGCGGCAGGTAGGCGTTCAGATCTGAGAAGAGCGGTGGGTTTGTGTATGTGTTCCTGCTTGCATTCACAGACCTGTGAAACCTTGGCACCTTGGGGCAGGTCACTGGGGGAGCGGCAGGAAGGAATGGAAAGTGGGGAAGGAAATTATGAAGGTGGGACCCACAAGGCTTTGTGACTAATCGAATGTTCCTATTATCCCACAAAGCTGAAGATCTCAAAGCTGTGTCTACACTGCCCACACGTGAAGTATGTCCCATGATTAGTGGTCATGTCTGTCAGCGTCCCAGGCTTTTAGGCATCTTGAGTTGTCACTTGTCCCTTTTTAAAAGTCCTGAGTTGCCCTCATTTCCAGAATCAAACCTCCTTGCTGGCTCCTGTTATAATCTACAAATCCCGCATCTGTCCACCTATCTTCCCTAAGGAAACGTACTCGGGAATCAAACTGAAGATAAATCTTTTCTTCTGAAGCCAACAGAGGTAGTCTAACTAAAATCAGCTGGTCAGAAAAAGTTAGAAATAAGGGAGGAATTAGAATTTCAGTAGATCTGAATTTGGAAGAGTTTCTGAGTTTTGTTAATTTGTTTGTCTGTTTTTGAAAAAGAACTGAGGAGAGAGAACAGGGTGAGCGTTTAACTTTTTCGTGCCTTCCTCATGGCAGAGTAACCCGGTCAGAGATCTGTCCTGCTTAGCCCTGTCTGGAAAGTAAAAGGAGGAGGGAGCAGATTGTCATGCTTCCAGCATAATATGGCCTGGTGTTCCTTCATTCTGGCTGGATTCAAGCCCAGTTAGATGAGCTGGGGCCTGCCAGGCGCCAAGTCCCCAGCCCTCAGCCAGCCTTTCCCCAGCATGTTTGATGATTTGGCCTTGACAGGATGTCTCTGTGGCATCTAAGCTCAGGGCAGCTGATAAGCCTCCCTCAGTGGATCCCTAAGGCACCAAGAAAGATAATCCCAACACCTAGCACTAGGTTTTTCCTACTAGAAAAAACACAAATATCCCCTAAACCTTGCTTTTGCTGTTGGCTCTAGGGTTAAAAGTGAAATGGCCCCTGCCATTGAGAAGCTTACAGGTGAGTTGGGAGTCAGACACGGGTATGAGGCAGGTAGACACACAAAATCAAAGAATTTTGATTTTTCAAAATTCTGGGAGGAATTGAAATAGCTGGGAGGGATCCTAGAGGTCGTCAGTCCAATCTCTCATTAAAGGAGAGGATACTAAGTTCCAAAGAGCTTAAGTGACTTGCTCAAGGTCAAAGAACCAAATAAGACAGAATTCAGGTTTAACCCGGGGCTGGTCAGTACAGAATTCTTTCATTATACCACCTACCACTTATTGAAGAAGCACTATATGCTAAGTACTTTCTAATTACACTACTGCATTTAATCCCCATGACAGCTTACTTAGGTAGATATATTATAAATCCCATTAAAGAGGAAGAAATAAAGTTGAGAGAGAGAGAGAAGTAAATTTTTCCAAGTCCATCCAACAAATGAATAGCACCAGCATTTAGGTCCACTTGCGCCACCTGGTTTCAAGTTCATTCTCTGAAATGCTCCTCTGTGCAGTCTCTCCAACATTAGCTGCCTCTTTCTTTACTCCTATCGGTGATAATGCATCAAAGATGGAAAATATAATACAAGTTATGTAAGCTTCCCATCCCACTGTCTTTCTTGGGGCTGGTGGTTTTGCTCCCTAACCCGAACGTCACCATGTCAGGAGTCCTTGAGAGGGCCTGCTTGGAAAAGAGGCGTGCTATGGCCTAGAGCAGAGAGGGTCTCCTTTTAAATACTCTTAAACTGCTCAGGATTCCAGAAAGACAGAGTTCACTGTATTTAAGCAACTTCCGGCCATGAGTGGACACTGAGCATCGCAAGAGAGTGGTATATGTCCTACAAGAGGACTCAGCCTCTCCCCACTGGGCACCTGAAACTATGTAATTGATTCTAGAGTATTGAATGGGCCAGAGAACTTAGTGAGGTAGAAGGAGCACAGACTTTTGATTGAGTCTTGGCTTTGAATTTGTCTCCGACCCAAGCATTTACCTTTTTGTGTGTGTTCAGTGGTCTTTGAAATGCCTCAGGAAGAGGCATTACACACAGACCAGCCTGAGAGGACGCCCAATGAAGAGACACTTGGAGCGGGAATGGGAATAATTAGGGGGGCTTCCTTTAGTAGGTGAGATTATAAACAACTTTGAAGGTCCTAGACCACTCTCACCCTGGAAAACACACAGATGCCAAGGTGACCCCAGAGGCAACCAGCAAATCCCCAGCCTTCCGGCACCCCTCACAGAAGCCTCCACCTCACCTGGGCTCAGCCTCCTTGGCTCCCACTTTAGGCCTTTGGGGAAAGGTTGACATTAACTAACAAAGGGATTCTTTGAAGAGCCTGGGAGCCCAGAAGGAAAAGCACAAACTGGACTCCCCATCTGTCTGCTGGGCTGTTGTGTAAGAGCTGGAAGGGGAAGAGGAGTGGCTGGGGCAGGGTGGCTCACAGTGGCCACAGTTAGTCCCCCTGCTGCTGAAGAGCCAATTCTGCTGAAGGGCTGGGCCTCTCCCACATGTTTTCCCTGGGACTAGACAAAAGAGGAATAGAGATCAGGAAAAGGGTGGAGGCCTCAAATAAAAATTAATTAACACTATCTATTTTTCTTTCTTTTTTAAAAGGTAATCTCTTAATCCTAAGACCTGGGATTCATGTGTGCCCTTTGGTCTATAACCAAAAAGGGAAGGGTCAGGAGGAATCCATCATGTTCAAGGTTGCACGTGTTAGATTTCCTTTTCTCAATGGCTCTTTGTGTGGTAGTCTCCTGTCAGGTGAAATAGACCTTTGACACTCTGAGAAAGATGAGGCAACCATCAGGTGCCTGGGTGGCTCAGTGGGTTGAGCCTCTGCCTTTGGCTCAGGTCATGGTCTCAGGGTCCTGAGATTGAGCCCCACATCGGGCTCTCTGCTCGGCAGGGAGCCTGCTTCTCTCTCTCTGCCTGCCTTTCTGCCTACTTGTGATCTCTGTCTGTCAAATAAATAAATAAAATCTTTAAAAAAGAAGAAGAAGAAGAAGGAGAAGGAGAAGGAGAAGGAGAAGGAGAAGAAGAAGGAGGAGGAGGAGGAGGAGGAGGAGGAGGATCCCAGAATTTGAGTTACCAAGAGAAAGGGGAGGAGTGCAGTTCATCTCTCAACTGCCATCCAAATCACTCTTTACCCCATGGGTAGATCTTTTTCCATATCCCATTATGCCCCACCTTTTTTCTGTTTCCATCAAGTCACCATTTTAAGGACTAAGAAATGAGAAGTCTTGAAGTTAGAAGGTCCTTTCTGAGCTCTTTTTGTCTAGACTCCTATGCAATGAAGATAGGAAAGGCTTTGCTCTGCTGGTCTTCGATGTCTGGAAGTGGGAAGAGAGAGGAAGAACAGAGGTGGCTGGACGGGAAGTGTGAAGAGCAATTTAAAGCCAACTGGAAAATGGCAACATATTGATGGGTTTTGTTTTTTTATCCATTCTGATACCCTGTGTCTTTTGATTGGGGCATTTAGCCCATTAACATTCAGGGTAACTATTGAGAGATATGAATTTAGTGCCATTGTATTGCCTGTAAGGTGACTGTTACCATATATTGTCTCTGTTCTTTTCTGATCTACTATTTTTAGGCTCTCTCTTTGCTTAGAGGACCTTTTGTATGCTTTTAGAACAACAACCTTGTGAAATATAACTCTGCTCTATCAGATAAGCTCATCCCCTTTCTCCTGGCAACTACATCCTTGTCCCATTTATGTGGCTTTTTTAGGAGTTATGTTTTCCTCTGAACTAGGGCAACAAATAACTTTTCCAGGATTAGTATGTTTGAGATCCAGATAATTAAAGCCTTCTCTCTTGGGAGTAAAGTGATAAGATGAAAAACTAAAGGGCCATATTTTCAGCACATGGAAAAAGCTAGTCTGCTGGAATAGATGAGATGAATAGAGAGGTAACCTAAAATGGCAAAGGCTGATTCAGCAGGTGTGTGCTCCTTATCACTGGAGGGTCATAAGCAAGGGCTGGGTGGTGATAGTGGTGGTGGAGATGGGGAGACTATTAATTGGGCATGTTTCCTTGGGGCTGATCTTAGGCATACGAGGAAGGATGGAAATCCTTGGTAAGCTTTAAGCCTGAGTCTGTGTGATTCTAAGGGGTATGAGACTAGGTGGAGGCCAGTAAATGTGGAGAGCTGCCTTGGGAGGGAGAAAAAGGTGAAAAGGGAGAACAGGGAGGGAAGATGTGAGATAACTGAGTTAGTTGGGACAGGAAATGAAGTGGAGTGAATTAAGATAGAAATATTGAACTTAATAGCTAACCTAGGCTGGACAATTAGGAAGTGGAGGCAATTGTGCCTCAGAGAGTTTAATGACTCCAAAGGTATGCAGCTGCTAAAGCAGCAGAGCCCAGATTTGAACTGTGATCTCTGTGACTTTAAGGTGCTCACTTACCAGTCATCTCATCTAATCCCTTCTTATGACAGATAGAGACAATGAGACTGAAAGGTGAAGTGACTTGCCTTAAGACACCAAGATATTCTAGTAAAACCAACACTAGGACCACCGAACCTCAGTTATATTCCCCTTCTAGGCTATTCATTGCTATTGTAATCCAAGAGAAATGGGGAGTTATTGAATCCCTACAAGGCTCTGAAAGAAACTCTTCCCTCCCTTGTGCCACTGTCATCTCCTTGGTAAAAAAGAGAGGATAGTGACAAGGTGTCCCAGGGAGCGAGACAGTTGGAAAATACAAATCCTTCTATTAGGAGATTCCAAGCAATTCTTTACTTGTGGATTTAGGAAGGTAGGGCAGGATTAATTTGAGCTCAAAGGATCAGGGTAAAAATAAAGTGTAATTATTACTATAATAATTATGATAATTTATTAATCTGTAGATTCTATACAGATACTACTCCACCTTCAAGTAGCTTACATGTTATATTAGGGGATAAGCCAGTAATGAAGGTATGGATTGAAAGGAGGAAGCAGCTGGCACAGTGATGGACAGAAAGTAGACAAGCAAGCTGGAGAAAGAAAGCATCCTGCTTTGGTAGTGATGGAAGGTTGAAGATAGTCTGACAGGCAAGCAATTTTATAGTAGGTTATAAACTATTCATATGATGGAAGATTTTTCAGTGGGGCCCAAATTTTTAATTTTCCTTATTAGGAACAAAATATAAGAATGTTAAGTGAACTGCCTAAGATCACATAGCTTGTCAGTGACAGAACTTGGATAGAACTTTTGTCTTCTGGGGCTTAGTTCTGTGCTAGTCCAATAAGAGCCCAGGTGGGTGCTGGAGAATGCAACAGATTGAAGAGAAAGACCAGAAGAAAATATGTTGGGATAAAGTTCAAAGGGGCTAGCCCAGTAGGATCAGATGCCCATCTCTGTCTTCCATCCACATCCTCCCCACAATACATTTCAAAAAATATAATTGCACCCAGGTGTGCAGGTGTGAGGATGAGCCTTTACACCTCCATATCTGGGGCTGTTTTAAATCAAACTGGCTTACAAGAATGGTAGAGAAATTGTAGGCTCACAATAAGATAATGTGGTCCCATTGAAGCTTTTTAATTTTTTCAGAAGCAGGAATCCATGTAAATGAGGAAGAAAGTAAAAGACACCATGAACAAATGCCTTCTAGTAATTGTACACCTATTATGTGCTAGTTCCATACCATTTCTCACTTAAATCTCACAACTCCCTCCATTCCACACACCTTTTTTGTGACCTACTATGTATCAAGCACTGTGTGGGGCCCTAGAGGTTTACTGTTAAACAAAATACACATTATCTTTGCCCTTATGGAGCTTAGATTGAAATACTTACACTGGTTCAAGAAAGAAGACGTTTGGCACTTCCACAAAGGTAGTTAGTTAAAACTGAGATCTTCACATAATCTAGGACACTCACAGTATTAGTGAAAGGATAGACTTAGAACAAACAAACAAGCAAAAAAACTACCAACAAGTAAAGGGAGATGAGAACACTTATTTATCTTAGTCTGGATTCTGGTGGAGGGAAGTAAGAGCCCCTGAAATTTTATAATTACATAACTTCAAAGAATTTGGGGTTTAAACGTCTATGACCTTAGGCAGGAAGCAGCATAAAAGGTGGTCTTATGTTGATATCTTAGGCAAGAGCAAAAATAGAAATTCCCTGGAGGGACAGAGAGCCTTCCTTTCACATCTACATAAATATAGGTGTAATCCAGGCTTCCACAAATTTCCACAAATAAAACCACAAATAAATGACTTATCAAGATGTGCTCATAATTTAACATTATCAAATACAGAAAGAAGCAAGTCATCAGGAGCATAAAAAAACACAAAATCAGACCTTAAAAAATTAGACCCCTGAGAACTTCAGTAACAGAATGAGATGAAAAGGCCCATAAGATAAATATATTTAAAATTATTAAAGACACAAAATTGGGATTGACAAAAATGGGACCAAAAATGCTTTTAAAAACTAGTAAATTATAAAAAAGAACAAAATAAAAATTTTAGAAGAAAAAAATACACTCAAATTAAAATGAATTAAGTAGATTAGAGGCTGCTGAAGAGAGAATTAATAAACTGAAAGATGAGGTAAAAAAATTGAAGAAAATGAAGTTCAGAAAGAGAAAAAAATGGAAAATTGGAAAAGAGATTAACAGACACAGAGAATAGACTGAGAATACAAAGTTACATCTACTATGGGTTTTTAAATGACAGAATTGAGAAAATAGGGAATAGAAAATGTTCAAAGACAATTTCCTAGAATCATTAAAGAAATGAATCCTCAGATATAGGGAACATACTGAATACTTAACATGATGAAGAAGACCCACACCCAGACACAATTTAACTAAACTAAGAATCCTTTTAAGATGAAGAAAAATATTTTTAACCAGAGAGAAAGACATAGAGAAATGTTTTTAAACATAGAAAAAGCTAAGATACCTTCAGAGAAATGGGAGGTAGACTAACAGCTGACTTACAACACTAACCATTGGCAATAGAATACTATCTTCAAAGTGATAAGAGATTAACATCATAAACCTAGAATCCTATACCCAGTTAAAGTATCATGCAATAATGGCAGCGAAATTAAAATATTTTGGGGTAAATGAAAACTAAGAATTTATCATGGACAGAAACTCACTGGAAGAATTACTAAATTGTGTATATAAAAAAGAACTAAATCAAAAAGTATTAGAAGAAATCTTGAGCAAAGAAATTGATAAGCCCATAGGTAAATACATGAATTGACTACTAAACAGGAAAAATAATGATGGTTCATTAGGGGGGGTATAAAAACAGTGAAATTAAAATACTGGACAAGTGACTTACATGCTATGAAAAGGTACTTATGGTAGCTAAAACATATTCACATAAAATACTTCTAGAATTAGAGCATATAGTTTATAAATCAGAAGAGTGATAGGGAGAAAATAAAGAAACTTGAAGCAAATAAATGGCAGGAAATAAGGACACAGATCTGAAGGCTGTGTAGGAGGAATCAGTTTGGAGTGTAGGGGAACAGGGAAGAAATATAAGGTGAAGCTGGAGAGACAAGCATCGCCCAGATCTTGTAAAGTAGAGTAAGAATTTTGATTTTGATTTTAAAAGGTAGATATTCTTTTTTTAAAATTTTTTAATTTTTATTTATTCATGTTAGACAGAGAGAAAGAGAGAACATGAGCAGGGGCAGAGGGGGAGAGAGAGGGAGAGAGAATTCCAAGCAGATGCCCTGCTGAACCCAGAGCCTGACGAGAGCCAGTCCCACAACCCTAAGAGGGACACGAATGGAAACCAATAGTCAGACTCCCTACTGACTGAGCCACCCAGGTGCTCCAAGAGGTAGATGTTCTTTTTTAAAATTGTGGAAACTGAGTCTCAGAAATTAACTCATTTAAATTTATTCTGCTAAATCAGGGGTAGAACTGTAGGGTATGTCCAATTCCAAAGCCTTTCCTCATTCCACTATGCCATGCTCTAATTGCTATGAGGACATCTGAAGACAGAGCATCTGACTCAGAACACTGGCAGAGCTAGTAACAACAATGATAATAATCAGTAACATTTACTAAGCACTTACTATATGCCACAGACCATAAGGACATGCTTTGTCTCATTTAATCCTCGCAACCATGAAAAAGAATTATTATTATCCCCATTTTACATATTTGAGAAAACCAAGGTTTAGATGCTTTAAATGACTAACAAAGCAAGTGACAAATCAAGCTATGAACCCAGATTCATCTGTCTCCACAATATAGGGCCAGAATTTCTGGCCTTTAATACCTAACCTTGAATCTGTTCCATTGACATAAGAACTCCTCATTTTTCTTTATCCTGTCCAAACTTTATGCAGATGGACACACTGTTTACTGACTTATAGTAATATAGTATAACAATGGTATATGTCTCCTTTCCATACGTGTAAAATATTCCACTGAGTTGAGGTCAATCTCAACCTCTCCCTCTTAATTAGCCCTTTCCTCTGAACATGTGAACACACTTTCATCTCTCCTATCCTACAGTTAGGGTACTAAACCTACTCCCCTATCTTTCTCCTTCCCTTTGCTGTCAAGTTTTCTGAGTAAGTATTCCTGCTTAGTCTCCACTTCATTATCCATGCGTGCCTCGATCTACTGCAATCTAATGTCTTTCATCCTGTCTCCCACTTTCCTTGAATAACCTCATCCAAGAGCATGTCACAGGTACCTTATTTGCTGGTGACCCACACCCAGACTTCTCCAGGAGTCCAAGGGCAAAGCCGAGGTTGGAGACCAGTCTTATAACCTGATGACTATCTCCAGTAGTGTGAGCATCCTGGCAGAAGTAGAGGAGGAGGCATAGCCAGGATTAACCCTGGTTTATGCTTTGCCTAATATAAGGAAGGACAAAATTGGAGGGGAACTGAGAATGCTGGTGAATGTGGAAACTAAGACACAAAATTCAAGGTTATGCTCAGATGGGGACATGCAATGTGGAGATACCCCTCTCCATGTAAGCTGGAAAGGAAGGAAGTGAGGCCAGGAGTGGCTGACCAGGAGAAAATGAAGGGACCAAAAACAGCAGTTATGGGAGTCAATTACAAGCAAACTGGAAGGATAGAAGATTGTATTCAGATAGTAGGATATGACATTTAAGATCCGACATGGTACAGTTTGGGGGCTAAGAAGGACAAGGTGAGTAGGGTGAGTAGCCAAGGTAAAGTAGAGTCAGAGAGACACAGACATCTACATAAATACAGAGGTCACCCAGAATGACAGTTTGACATGAAGTGAAAGTCTGGGCCATAAGCCAAAATTCTCACCAAATGTGGGGAGGGACCAAGAGACGAGTCAGTACCCGTCAATGATAAGAGAGGGCAATAATATCACATAGATAGGAAGAATAAACCTCAAAGGGGAAGATTTGTGCATGAAGACGGAGAGGCATCAGTTTGCACTCAACAGTGGCAGGGGAAGGGAGGCAGGAGAGTGCTTAACCTCTCTCTGAACTCTTGGTCTCCCTTTAGACCGAATATGGAACAACTCTTCCCATCTTCTTGAAGATTCCATGCTCGTTCACACCTGGTCTTTCTAATGCTCCCTATTTCAGTGAGAATCAGCACTCCTTATCCACTGGTAGAAACCTAGCATTCATCCCGAACATCTTTTATTCCCTCACTTCTCCCCCAGTCCATCTCCAAATCCTGTTAAATATCCATTAAATCTCTCTGGAATCCATCAGTTTCTCTCCATCATTACTATCATCTCCCTGGGCTGAGGTTCCATCAGCTCCCGGCTGGTCCACTGCCATGACTGTCTCTCTGCTGAAATCTCATCCTTGCCCTGCCATCATGGTCATACACCTCACCTTCATCCGCAGCTTAGTCTGATCTCTTTCCAACTCTTGGCACACCATCATACTCTTTCTTGAAACTCTTCAATAGAATTGTGTTGTTCGAAGGATAGAAGTCAGAGCTTTCAAATTCCCCAGGGCACCTACCCTCCCCAGTCTCATGCCACACCTTATCCCTCTCCACTCTCTGACTCTGGCCTCACTGGCTTCCTTCACTCATGAAGGCTCAGGACCCAACTTTGCTTAAGCTCTTCTCTCTGTCCTGAATATTGTTCGTCACTCCAAATCAAGCACCATCAGGTCTCCACTCCGCATATTCTGATGGCAACACATAACTCTACTTGGTAGCGTGAGCCACTGATGTGTTTTACCTAGAGTTGTGGGGTTATATGATTAATATCCATCTTCCCCTATTGCACTGTAAGTGGGGTAAGGACAGGAGCTCTCTGATTTTATCACCACTTCATCTTGATTCTTAGCATGGAGCTCGGCTATGTGTAGTAAACAAGTTGTGCCACCCAGACCATCTTCAAGGAAGAACTCACTGCCCATCTGCGGAGAACATGGCCAGCAGACAGCCACCAACAGTCAATAACACGAGGGACTGCCTCAGTTGTAGATGGTAGCATACCTGAGAATTGTACCCTTTGGGGGGCAGTCTGTTCAGTGACGAGTGAGGCAAGGTGTAGTGAGTTGAGTGGTGATCCCCAAAAGATACATCTGTGTCCTAACCCCCTGAACCTGTGAATGAGAACTTCATTGGAAAAGAAGAGCCTTTGTGAATCTAATTAAATGGAGGCTCTCAAGATGGATCATTTTGGAGTTAGAATAGGCCTCAGATCCAGTGAGGGATGTTCTTATAAGAGAAAAGCAGAGGGAGATTTGAGACTTGGACACACAGAGGAGAAGGTCTATGGAGACAGAGGCAGAGACTAGAGTGTTGCTGCCACACGTCAAGGAGTGCCTGGAGCCACCAGGACCTAGAAGAGACAAGGAAGGACTCTCTGCTGGGGCCTTTGAAAGGGGTCTGCCCTGCAGACACCTTGATGTTGGACTTTGGGCTTCCAAGACTGTGAGGGAATAAATTTCCGTTTTGTGCTTTGTTATAGGAAACTGGCACCAGGGGCATAAAGGCCGGCATTTGGGCCACTGTGGCATGACTGAGGAATGTTCGCCACTCCATAGTTCCCTGTGGGGTCCCAAGGTCCTATGCAGGCCTGCATCACGGTCAACTTTTTCTTCTGTCCACTTTTGCTTTCCCCTGGCCTCCTTTAGCAGATTTCCATCCCTAATAAGCATCTCATACTTCAAATTCTATCTCACAGACTGCTTCCAGAGAACCCAGAGTGACACAAGATATTAAGATAGTTTTTAAATGAGTTAGTTAAGTAGACAGTGAGTTCCTGGAAGGCAAGAATTATGTCTTATTCACATTTACAATCATAAAACTTAGCACAGTGTCTCACAGAAAATACACATTCAATAGCAATTTGTTAACTAAAAGAAAGAATGCATGAACATGTAAATAGATTGAATCGAATCTAGAGATTGAAAAGAATTCTGGTAAAATGGTTTTGTGTATTTCTTGTGAGCCTACAGTGAGGAAAGAAGCAAAGAAGGAAGAAAGGAAGGAAGGGAGGGAGGGAGGAAGAGTGATTGATTGTTGCTTGTCATGAATTCAGCCAAGCATTGCCATCAGGCTCTTTTGTGGATGGGGATAGAGAGGACACAGTCTCCACAAAGGATAGCTTTTCCCCCTTGAGGCCAACATTTTTGTTCTTGCAGAGCTAAGACTCTCCCTATCAACATGAAGAAATCATTTCACCACCCTGCCCCCAGCCATGCTGACATAAATCCTTACAGATAAATGTTTTTAGTGTAAAGAGCAAAAATAAAACAGAAGGGACATGTTCAAACAAGGCAATGGAATGTGGGTAAAGGAGAAAGAATTGCCACTATCTTCAACAGTTGAAAAGTCTCTGTGAAAGAGACAGAATTCCAGAACTGCTTTATATCACAGCGTGTTTCAGAACAGGATCCTAAAGTTCATCTCCTGCAGGACCTTCTTTTATAGGTGAAAATCAGAGAGAGCTAGTGATTTGCTCAAGGTTCTGCTACTAGGACAGTGGCAAAGAAGAGGCTAGCACCTGGGCTTCTTTCCCATAAATCCTAATGAGTCATAGGAAGAAAGGAATGAAAGAGGATAAGGAGGTGAGGGAGGAGGGGGTACTGGCAAAATGGACAGGGTTTTAGCATATGAAAAGGGAAGAAAATAATCAGGCTCTGGCTAGGTGCTTTGGAGAGACGGTATCATTTATTCCCTACAACAATGATGTGAGGCAGAAATGATTATCTTCATTTTATCATCTATGGTGGTAAACTCAAAAACACTGGGTGAGTTCCCAAATAAATGGCGGAGCTAGGATGCAAACTCTAGTCTATCTGACTCCCCAAATCATACTTTTCCAGGACAACAGCTTACAAGGGAGAAGAGCAACATTAAATTGGAAAATCAAGTGAAAGAATGCTGCTAGGTGGGTTACCCCGGGGGGAGACTGGAAAGGAGACCAGGAGTGAGGTTTGAGTAACTAAGGAATCCCCAGGAAAGTCGGAAAGCTCATGCTAATAGTAATAGGGCAATGGAAGCTGTCTTCTTGTCCCCAAATGTCTAAGGAAAAACAGAAGATGCCAGCAGTGTCTGTGTCTGAGTTTGAGGGAAGGCTTGGTGTTAAAAGGGGAACCCAGGGCAGGTAGAGGGGCCCTGATTGTCCCTGTGGGGAGATGACTGTCACTCAGAAGTGTTCAGGGTATGACTGAAAATGACAAGAAATAGGGAGATGTGCAAGATGGTATCAGTAAAGGAGGGGTGAGTTTGGATGGGCAGAGCAGAGGGCCATGAGGGGCTCTGAGTGATGACTGAGAGGTTTCCTCCTGGAGGAGCCCAGCAACCCAGCATGCCACTCATGGTGACTGGGAGGTGGTTCCCAAGAGGCTGAGAAGGGCCTGAAATGGGAGGACAATGTGTTTGAATTCACAGCTGATGAGAACTAGAAAGGACAGTGAGGGCCACTGAAACCAACTCAATAAAGTGGTGTTTTAGAAATCTTTTTGTTGTTGTTGTTGTTGTTGTTGTTTTTTAAAGATGTTTATTTGGGGCGCCTGGGTGGCTCAGTTGTTAAGCGACTGCCTTCAGCTCAGGTCGTGATCCCAGGGTCCTAGGATCGAGCCCCACATCGGGCTCCCAGCTCGGCAGGAAGCCTGCTTCTCCCTCTCCCACTTCCCCTGTTTGTGTTCCCTCTCTTGCTGTGTCTCTCTCTGTCAGATAAATAAAATCTTTAAAAAAAAAATAAATAAAGATGTTTATTTATTTATTTAAGAAAGAGAGAGAGAGAGAGCCCAAATAGGGGGAGGGACAGAGGGAAAGGGAGAGAGAGAATCTCAAGCAGATTCCCTGCTGAGCCGATACAGGGATTGATCTCACAACCCTGAGATCACAACCTGGCCAAAATCAAGAGTTGGACAATCAGCCACATAAGGCACCCAGGTGCCCCTAGAAATCTTTAATAAGAGTCAACACATTCTTTTCCAGCTGTGATGGAGTAGCTTGTAGCAGGCCAACACACCTGCTGAGAACAACTAGAAAAGCCAGGCAAAATGCAGATCCTCTCTCTCTCTCTTTGAATCTCTTCTCGAAGATTTTCTCTTTGAAGGCACTGGGGATCTATCAAGCAGCTAAGACTTGAGGGGCCACATCTTATAAAGAGGGGAAGCTTATTGAGTTTGGAGTTGAGCTCAATTTTCTACATACTGGCCATTTTTTGGGTATTGGCATGGGGCAAGAGGTGAAGAAGTGGAACAGAGAGGGTGCTGCTAAGAGGCAGAGAATCAGAAGAGCTTAAGGCAACCTCATGAGGTGGAGAGGTACAAATGGAAGTCTCTCCAAGGTGGCCAGGACTTGAGGGCTAAGACCAGGGAGAGAAGTGGGCCTGACACCCAGCACTGATCGCCGAGGCCTTTACTGTCAAATCTGTGTACAGAAGAGACTAAGTAGTCAAGTGAAAGAGACTGAGAGTCAGGAAAAAGCTTTTACGAGTGTCTCAGTCTATGGGACAAAAATTGGGATTCAGTATCTCCTCAGGAATGGGGGTGGGAAGGTCCTAGAACAGACCTTGGGTTCTCAGTGGGGCCCCTGAAGATCTACACTCTAAGAGTGAGAGCAAACCCACCGTAGGTAGAATCTTACAAAGACTACAAATAGATCTCAAGTCAACTTAATTCTTGTTGGGTTGAGGAGCTCTGACTCCCAGTTACCTGCCAGGGGATAAATCTCTCTTTTTTAGAGAGGAAGCATCATTCAGAACCTCTACAATATTCAATGCACAATATCCAATATCCAACAAATGATTATCAGACATAGGAAGAAATAGAACCAATGGAAAAAACAGAAGAGGGGAAATAGACACATAGGTGATCCAGATAGGAATTATCCGGCACAGATTTTAAAATACCTATGACTATATTCAAAAGAATGGACAACAAAACAAATAGTCCTACCATAGAAACAGAAGCCTTAAAAATATCAAATAGAATCCTAAATCTGAAAAATACAGTAACTGAAATCATGACATGGATAGTGCCAAAATCAGATTGAACACAAAGAGAGGATTAGCGTGTTGGAAGATAGACCTAGCTAGAGACAGACAGTAGACTACATGCAGATGGCCCAGTGCTTGCTGGGATCACATTCCAAAATAGTGGCATGCCAGCTTTGGCTTCAGGCTCTGCTTTGGGGGTGCCCCAGGTTGAGACCAAATGAGCTCTGTTTACCATGAGATCATCACTGCTGGGCCGGCGGTGGGGTGGTGGGGTCGCTCTAACTCCAGCTGCAGCATTACAGAAACAAAGTATCTTCAGAATATTCTCTTCACCCTCTTCCTAAGGCCAAACAGTGTTGGGGACTAGATCTCAAAGGGGATATCCTGCCAGATTGCCACCTCCAGCCCCAAGCCTTGAGGTATTATTGGCTGGAATCGTCAAAGGAGACCCCACATGAGAGGTTGTTTGAAACCAGCTAGCTGTGCAGACATATGGGCTTATACTGGGAATTATGTGTAGACGATGTTTTAAATCACCTAACTGTTGTGGGGAGGCCCAGCCTGGATGAGTCTTCCCAGCTGTAGGTCACTCTAGACCCTATTTAATGATGCTTGTGGAGAACAGACATCTAATTTCCCAAGTGTTGTGTGCTAGACATGTCACATTCCTTTATTTCCTTTAAGTCAAAATAAACCCAGTTTTGAGCACCCCGTCTTGTTAGGATGGTGGCAAATGCCATCTCTGTCACCGTTGGCAGCACAGTGTGTTGGTGACAAGCCCAGATTCTGAAGCCTGACTCTTGGGTTTGAAATCCAGCTCTGCCACTTAGGAGCAGAGCTTTCTCTGCTTCTCATGAGTATCTGTGTACTATTATTATCCCCACTTTACATGACAAATACCTTCTTGGTTGGCTTGTGGTGAGGATTAGTGAGTAAATACGTGTAGAAGGCTTTAGAACACTGCCTGCTGTTTTAACCACATTACCTGGGGTAAGGTAGGGTGAGGCTAGACATACACCAAGACAGAGAAATTGGGAAGAATTTCCAGGTGGTGTTGGGCTCCCAGCTCCCTGCCAAGAACACAGCAGGCCGTGCAGGGCTGCTCGGGGAAGCAGCGGGGCAGGTCGTGAGACAGAGGTGGGAACTATGGGCAGGTTCCTCTGTTGTGGCTTTGGAGGGAAAGAACAGGCAGGGCCGGGCAAGCAGGCTTAGGAATGGGTAGCTTGAATCATTTCACAGGGTTCTGAGGCAGAGCAGTTGCCCTAGAGCCTAGCCCTGGACAGATAGGGTAGCTGGAGTGTGGTCTGGAATGCGAGAACCTGATCAAACAGGCAGTTGGAGTTAGACGTACTCCACTACTCAGGAAGGAGAGCTGACTGGCTTCCAGTCAGGGCCTGAAAACTGGGTTGAGACAGCATTTTTTGAAAACTGTATTATGCCTGGGACATAGAAAGTTCTCAGTGATGGCCAATTCATAAGCAATTATGGCTCAGGGTCAGAGGTCAAGAGGGAGGTTCTCACACTCTGACCCCTTCCCAGGAATGCTGTGACAAATTATCACAATGTAATGACTTAGGACACAAATTGATTATTTCCCAGTTCTGGAAGTCAGTCATCTAAAATGGGTCTCACAGGGCTAAAATCAAGGTGTCCAAAGGCTTCATTCGTTCTGGAGACTCTAGGGTGAAATCAGTGTCCCTATTTGGCCAGATTCTAGAGGACACCTGCATTCGTGGGCTCAAAGCCCCGTCCTCTGTGTTCAAAGCCAACAGTATGGCATCTTCAAGTCGCTCTGTAACTATGACTCTCCTGCCTCGGCCTTTTACTTTAAGAACCCTGGTTTTGGGGCGCCTGGGTGGCTCAGTGAGTTAAAGCCTCTGCCTTCGGCTCAGGTCATGACCCCAGGGTCCTTGGATCAAGCCTCACATCAGGCTCTCCTTTCAGCAGGGAGCCTGCTTCCCTTCCTCTCTCTCTTCCTGCCTTTCTGCCTACTTGTGATCTCTGTCTGTCACATAAATAAATAAAATCTTAAAAAAAAAAAAAAAAA